>PJEM01004152.1:0-125486 GCA_004023845.1 Helogale parvula | reverse complement strand
ATGTCTTCGATGAACCTCTTTCCAAATAAGGGCACCTTTTGAGATTCTGGCTGGGCGTGAGTTCCACTCAACTCACTGCTGTGATTCTAGGCCACGAGTTTCCAAAGTGCCTGGCAAAGCATCAGCACATATTCACAATCAGTATACCTGTTCTCACCGAATGAAAGTTGCTACTATAAACACAATTGTGGTTTTTCTCAAGTGACTTTTTTAAAAGTTTATTTATGTCTTTATTTATCATTTATTTATTTCTTTTGAAAGAGATAGAAACAGTGCAGGCAGGGGAGAGGCAGAGACAGAGAGAGAGAGAGAGAGAGAGAGAGGGAGGGAGAGAATCCTAAGCAGGCTCCATGTTGCCAGTGCAGAGCCCAGCATGGGACTTGAACCCAGGAAACTGTGAGATCACGACCTGAGCTGACACCAAGAGTCAGACACAACCGACTGAGCCACCTAGGTGCCCTTCAAGTGAGAGTTTCATGGCACTTATTTTGTAGCTATCTCTCAAGGTCTGCTGAGGAAAAGAGAAGCCTATGTATTTTGATGGAGAAATTAATATAAAGAATCAATGAAACTGGGGGCACCAGGGTGGCTCAGTCGGTTAAGCATCCAACTTCAGCTCAGGTCATGATCTCACGGTTCGTGGGTTCGAGCCCCGCTTCAGGCTCTGTGCTGACAGCTTGCTCAGAGCCTGGAGCCTGCTCTGATTCTGTGTCTCCCTCTCTCTCTCTGTCCCCTCCCCCCTTCACCCTGTGTATCTCTCTCTCTCTCAAAAACAAACACTAAAAAATAATAATAATAAAAAGAATTCGTAAAATAGATATTAAAAAAATCAAAGAGGCCAAAAAGGGAAACAGATAGGATATGCAGGAAGCTGCCTGCAAACAGAACAGCAGGAAAAGGTAGGGGTCTTGTTACCTTATTACTGCTTTGCAGCCGATTGTCCTATCAATCCGACACTGCTGTCTGTACGGGAAGTGGCAGGGAAACTGTTTACTTAGTACTGGAGCATAAACACCGCCATGTGAGCTACTCCTTAAGGATTAGACGCTGCCTTTCAAGGTTGCACCCTGGATACAGGTAGACTGACCCTTCTTGCCTGTTTTACTTTAAAGGGCGGCCTTTGTGATATTTGTGGCAAAAAAAGAAAAGAAAAGAAAAGAAAAGCCTTTAAAGTATCAGCTATTAAATAAGTCCCCAAATTGCTGGCAGGGCTGAACTCCTCCCAGTTGAGAATTTGTGAATTCAGGGACAAGCAGAGTCACACACTCAAAAGCTGATCCTGAAGCATGAGAGAAACAGAAAGGCATCATTACCTAGTCAAGTCCAAGGAAAGGAGGGAGGCCCACATGCATCTGTGAAAATTAAGAAAAGAAAACCTCATCTAAAATGGAGGCTGGAGGCGGGGCGGGGGGAAGGAGGCTCTTAGGTCCTAACACTTGAACAGCCAAACCCAACTGGAAGACACATAATTTGCATTCCCAGTAAGAAGCCGATATTTTACTTCCCCAACAGCAGGAAGGAGGATTTTCTCCTTCCCCCAGCAACAGCCCAGCCAATGAGACAGTCACAGCCCAGCCAATGATAGTCACAGCTCAGCCAATGAGAGATGGTCACAGCTCAGCCAATGAGAAGCCACTACACTTGATCCTTGCGTTTATGCACATGGATTTTGTGTTTAGAGCAGCCTTTCCAATCCCCCTTTTCCCTCTATAAAAGAGTTCTCCTTTTTTTCTTCCCAACTTGCCTTTGGTTTTCCCGTGGTTTGCTTGTCCTGCATTGTACTTCTGTTACCTGAACAAACCCAGATTTTGCTGGTAAAATAACTAGAAGTTTAATTTTTAAGGCTAACGGGGCCATGAGACAGAAGGCATATTTTCTTTGTGCACATGTGTTCACAGGATCTTTGGGGGAAATTGAAGCAGGTGTTTTGATGCGTTCAGATGAGAATGAAGACGTTTGGTGACTGCGGTTTTGGAGCTGACTTCTTGGATCAGAGACCTCGGGGCCATCCTCAGCACTGAGGCATTCCATGCGCCCCTCCTTCCAGCTCACAAAGGTTATATTTACTCAGTCATGAGATGCCAACCAAGCAAAGAACAGACATCGACTCTGAGCGAATCCTACCTCTGAACCTCACTCAACTCTGTGGGACAGTGGACCCCCTAATGTCACACTGCCAACAGGGTAGAGTAGCATCGAATTTGAAGACATGGACGAACACTCTAGACTGGAGTTTGGCCAACTATGGCCTACAGGCCAAATCTGGCCTGCCGCGTGTTTGCGTAAATAAACTTTTATTGGAAATAATCACATTCATTTGCACATTATCTGAGGCTGCATTGGTGCTATGGAAGCAGAGTTGAGTCCTTGGACAGACATCACGTGGTTCACTAATCCAAAAATATTGACTATCTGGCCCTTTCAAGAAAAAAAAAATCTACTGGCCTCTGTTCTAGAACCGTCTTGAATATTTTGATATGTGGCCACACTTGGCAAACACATGGCCGTGGTGGATGCACATTCTGGAGCATGCAACTGTGGGCGTCACCGGAGAGAGGCATGATGGGCACCCCGAAGTCACGCTAAGGCGGGTTATGGCTGGACACACCCCACAGATCTTCATAGGAGTTTTTTCCATTGAGCATAGACTACCAGAATTTGGATTTTTTAAAAAGTTAGCAAAAAAAAATTTAGTAACTATGATTAGGCCCAGAATTATGCACTTAACAATTATTTGAGTGTTTCTGTGTATTTGCAAAATCCACATATTTATTGTGCTACCCCAACGTTTTTAACAGCATTGTCAACCATAGCAAAACTATGGAGCCCAGATGTCCATCAATGGATGGATGGAGAAAGGAGGTGTGATACACACACACACACACACACACACATATGCAATGCATAAATGGACTATTAGTCATCAAAAAGAATGAAATCTTGCCATTTGCAATGGTGTAGGCGTAGCTAGAATGTATTATGCTCAGCGAAATAAGTCAATGAGAGAAAGACAAACACCATATGATTTTTACGTATGTGTGGAATTTACAAAACATAACAGATGATCATATGGGAAGGGGGTGGGGAAGAGAAGAGAGGGAAACAAACCACAAGAGACTCTTAATGACAGAGAACAAATTGAGAGTTGATAGAGGGAGGTGGTTGGGAGATGGGCCAGATGGGTGATGGGTACCAAGGAGGGTGCTATTGTGATGGGTGTTGTATCCAAGTGAGGAATCACTGAATTCTACTCCTAAAACCAATATTGCACTGTACGTTAACTAAAATTTAAAATAAATAAGTAAATATATTTAAAAATTTGCTAAAAATATGCACAGAAACGTGGCTGTCCTATCCGCACCCTCTATGGAAACCCTCTGGGCTGGTCACCCAGGGAATCCTCTGGGGCAGCCTCTGGGTGTCATAGCAGACATTGGCCACACGGGGGCAGAACATCCCTGGCTATTGCAGATCCCTGCTCAGCAAGAAACCGGAGTCTCTGCCTTCTGGGGGCTCCCAGGGGCGCACGGGGAAAGAGGAGATCTAGCGGTGTGAACAACAGGACAGCCTATATTGAATTACTGAATCAGTCATGGCCTGGGGCACTGAATAAGAGGCAGAATGAATTACTACATTTCAAAGGGCTTTTTTGGTTCAAGTCTGGGCAACCCGAGACTACAGTTTCCATACCTCATTTGATTCTATTGTGAGGCAGGCTATTTCTCTTACACAGGGGAACATTTCTACAAAGAGATGTAAATCAGGGCAGAGATGGAACTTCAGAGGATTGGGTTGGAAATGTTTGAAAGCAAGAATTTCAAACATGCTGGCATAGAAACGGCTGATTCTCCGCAAAGAGCTAATAATACGCTCACTGCATGCTCTTCACTCTTAAAAAAATCGATTTGTCTTTTTCATAGGTAATAGACACATGGTAAAAAGCAATAAACAAACAAATCATCAAAGAAGATACTGCTCAGAAGCAATACAAGGATTTTCGGTCTGCTTTCAGAGATATACTGTGTATATACAAGAACAAGCTTTTACGTACACGATGTACAACACTCATCAATCTGCGTCTGCTTATTTTTTTTCCTACTTAGCAATATATTGAAGATTGTTCCTCATTGGTGCATGGACATCTGCCCCGCCCCTTTGAATGCTGAACAGGATCCCATTGGATGGGTTTCCAGGCTCTCTTTAACCAGACCTCTCTTGAACCAGACCTCTCTTGACGGACGTTTAGACGACTTACAATTTTTCGTTGTTCCATGGGGTGTTGAGTAGACATGTATATGCGTCCAGGAAATGCGCTCACACCTAAGTCCCCAAAACTCCTAGAAGGTGACTGAGCAGTCAGAGGGATGCATGTTATACAATTCTAATCATGCCAGTTATCCGCTAATGATACGGATAACTGACTTTTATGAGCTATCACTATGTGTCAGTCACCATTCGAACTGCTTTTAAAAAAAACGTTTTTTTAATGTTTATTTTTGAGAGAGAAAGAGACAGGGCACGAGCTAGGGAGGGTCAGAGAGAGAAGGAGACACAGAATCCAAAGCAGGCTCCAGGCTCTGAGCTGTCAGCATTGAGCCCGACATGGGCTCAAACCCACAAACCTTGAGATCATGACCAGAGCTGAAGTCAGATACTTAACCGAGTGAGCCACCCAGGTGTCCCCTGATTCCTTTATAAACTGTGGTGAAGGCACTGTGGGTAAATCCAATTTACAGGTGATCTTTACTCGTTTATTGTTCTGTAGTAAATGAGATCTCTTTATAGTTTTGATTTGCATTCATATCATTATTAGTGAGAATGAGCCTATTTTTATATATTTAAAAGACATTTGTACTTCTTTTTCTTTGTGACTACTTGTTCCTATCTTTTGGCTATCTTTCCATTGAGTTGCTGACCAGTTTCTTAATGCTAAAAGCCTTTGAATATTAAAAAATTTGACACTTTTATCATATAGGTTGCAAATGCTTTCCCTGGTTTATCGTTGATCTCTTGACCCTGTTAATAGTATTTTGTTTTTGCCCCAAAGAAAATTTTAATTCTCATGTAGTTGGTTTTATCAGTCTCGTTTTTTTGTGATTTCTGACTTCTGTGTCAGAAGGACTGCCACGATCTGGGATTATAAAAATAAACCCCCCCTGTTTGTGCTAGCACTTCTATCTATGGCTGTATTTTTAAAAATTATAACAGCTCCATCTGGAATTTATTTTGGTGTAAGTATTAAAGCAGAGATCCAAATTTACTCTTTCCCAGATGTCTCCACAATTGGCCCATGCATTTATGAGATAACCCATCTTTTCTACGCTAATTTGAAACATCCTTTTCATTTAATATTATTTTCCTGAATGTTTCTGAGTCTCTTTGTGGACTTCATGCTGTTCCATTGATCTGTCTGCTTGTTCGTATGCTAGGACCAAGCGCTTTTAATCTCTGTGGTTTTACAATACTTTTTAACATCCTCCTGGGATATTTATTGCTTTTCTTTCCCCAGAATTTTCTGCGCTATTCTTGCATGTTCCATTTTCCGTGTAACTTTTGGACTCAACTTGTCTATGTTAATGTGAATGAGGCAAGACTCTCAAAGTTTTTGTTTAAATAAGAAATCTAACAGATTTATTCACCTCCTGCCTCCTTGTGAGCAAAGAGAGAAACTAAAAAAAAAGTTCACAAATGCTTATACCTTTGGAAAAACAGAGGCACCACTTAAAATATTTATGTCAGAGCCAACTTAATTAAGATGACCAGTTGAAATTATAGCCTCTGGGGGAAGTTGAGGTTACTTTTCTCAGGACAGAGCAGCAGCCTTGAAAAACCAAACAACCTGCCTATTCTTTTTTTGGGAAAGCATCTCAAGGGTGGATGTTTATGATACAAGACGCTGTCTGCTTTTTGCAGCTGCAGAGAGAAAAAGAACATTTCCTCCCTTCACTTTTGCTGCAGTTTTGCTGTGGTTTTTCAAGCCTAAAACCTGGAATTCTGTTCACTGGTACTGAGAGAAAAAAGATGGGCCCGAAAAGCATAAAAATACATTATTGGAAAGGAAAGGCAAAGAATAAGATCATGAACAAATGGAGTGCGGGCTCGGATCATATGACATCCGGCATAGCTCTGAAATACGAAGCAAAACAAGAACAACAAGAAAAAACAAATAAAAATCTCTGTTGATGGTTTCATTAGGATTATACTAAATTTACAGGTTTATTGGGGAAGAACTGCCATCTTTACATAAGAGAGTCTAGCACAGGGCAGGAAATATTTGCATTTAGTCGAATCTTCTTTTTTGTCTCTCTGTCTTTTAGATTTTCTCTGTGAATGACTGTTATACATTTAATGCACTTTTGGGTATTTTATCTTCTTGGTTCTTATTGTAAGTGAAATCTTTTCTTTAATTATATTTATAAAGTGATTGCACTTAATAGATCCTTGGATATTGATTTTTTTTAGTATTTATTTTGCACCTACTCAGCCTCCTGGATTATCCTACAATTGCTAATAGTTTTGCAACTGATTCTCTTGATTTTTTCAACAGTACAGTCAATGATAATTTTTGCTTCCTCCTTTCCAGTTTTTGTGCCTCTTGTCCAGTTCAGTCAGATAATTCCTCCAGTACAATGTTAAATGCCAGTGGCGATAATGGGTGATTGTGTCTTACTCCCCATTATATTGGGATGCTTTTCGTATTTCACCATTGAGCACTTGTATCTGACTTGAGATATTTTAAACTTGGCAGTTTAGAGAATTGGTTATCTTTTTATTTATCAAGATTTTAAAAATCAGGATGAAATTGGAATTTAACGAACACCTATTATCTGTGAAGATGAACACACTTTTTTCTTTTTATTTTTTATTAAAAAATTTTTTTAATGTTTTATTTATTTTTGATACAGAGAGAGACAGAGCATGAGAGGGGGAGGGGCAGAGAGAGAAGGAGACACAGAACCAGAAGCAGGCTCCAGGCTCTGAGCTAGCTGTCAGCACAGAGCCCGACTCGGGGCTCCAACCCACGAACATGAGATCTGACCTGAGCCAAAGTCAGAGGCTTAACCGACTGAGCCACCCAGGCACCCCGACACTTTTTTTTTTCTTTAGACTTTTTCATGTGGTAAATCACACTCCTAGGTTTCCTGATATGTAATCGGCATGGCTGCATTTGTTTGTGGAATTTATTCTTTTACTGCACTGTTGGATCTGTCGGCCAGCATTGGATTTAGAAATATTTACATCTATACCCATAAATGGAGTTGGTCTGTGGTTTCCTTTCACTATGGGGGTTTTATCAGGTTAAGTTATCATTCTCTCTACTGGCTTCATCAGAAAAATTTGGAAGCTGTGTTCTTTCTCCATGCTCCATGGCAGTGTAAAAACAGCATTTTCTAATCAATAAAGGTTTAGTAGGATTCACTTGTGAAACTGTCTGAACCAGATGCTTGTCTGGGTGGATGACTCTTGAGCAAATTTTTCAGCATCTTCTACGGTAACTGACATTTTTTTATTTAAAAAATCTTTTTGGGGGGCACCTGAGTGGCTCAGTCGGTTAAACATCCGACTTCGGCTCAGGTCATGATCTCGTGGTCCTTGAGTTCCAACCCTGTCTCTGTGCTGACAGCTCAGAGCCTGGAATCTGCTTCGGATTCTGTCTCCCTCTCTCTCTGCCCCTCCCCTGCTCGTGCTCTGTCTCTCTTTCTCAAAAAATAAATAAACATTTAAAAAAGGATTTTAAATATCTTTTTGGGGTCGGTTTTGATTATTTATATTTTCCTAGAAAGTCATTCATTTGGTCAAGGCTTTCAGACTTATTTGCATAGAAATGAGCATAAGAATTAAGATATCAGTTCTTAGATTTTGTCTCTATCCCTTAACTATCTTTATTTGGTATGTTTGTTACTTTTCCTTCATTTTTACTTTTTTTTTTTAAGTAGGCTTCATTCCCAGCACCATGGAGCCCAATGCAGGGCTTGAACTCACGAGCCTGAGATTAAGATCTGAGCTGAAATCAAGAGTTGGATGTTTAACTGACTGAGGCATCCAGGTGCCCCTCCTCTATTTCTTTCTTAGGGTCACTAATGGTTTCTTATTTATTTATTTACTTTTTAAGGAACCAGCTCTTAGCTGAATTATTAGCATTATTGTTTTTCTGGCTTCTAAATTCTATTCGTCTCCTTTGTAATCTTTTTCTCCCTGCTTTCTTTGCGCTTATTTTGTTATTCTTATCAAAAGATCTGGAATTAGGTACTGAATTTAATATTTAAAGCAGCTTTATTGAGATATAATTTGCATATCCTAAAATCTACCCACTGAAAGGGTATCGCTCAATGATTTTTAGTAAATTTATACAATGGGGAACCATTACCACATTGCAGTTTTTTTTTAAAATTTATTTCTGAGAGACAGAGAGAGACAGTGTGAGCAGGGGAGGTTCAGAGAGAGAGGGAGACACAGAATCTGAAGCAGGCTCCAGGCTCTGAGCTGTCAGCACAGAGCCCAACATGGGGCTCAAACCCACGAACCGTGAGATCATGACCTGAGCCGAAGGCGGTCGCTCAACCGACTGAGCCACCCAGGCGCCCCGACATTGCAGTTTTAGAGCATTTCCATCAGCCCCCAGGTTTCCGCCTCCTGTTTATATCAGTTCCTGTTCCCTCCTCTGGTTCCCTGCAACCGCCAATTTGGTCCTTCTTCTTCTCCTTCTCCCTTCTTTCTGCCTCTCCTAGAAATTTTACATCAACAGAGTCATACAATACGTTGCCTTTTGTGTCTGGCTTCTTTCACTCTGCAGAACACTTCTGAAGTTCCTCCATGTTTACTGCTGTATAGTATCCCTCTGTAAGGACACGGCACTTTTAGGGGCGCCTGGATGGCTCAGTTAAGCGTCCGACTTCGGCTCAGGTGGCTCAGTCGGTAAAGTGTCTGACTTTGGCTCAGGTCATAATCTCACAGCTTGTGGGTTTGAGCCCCACATCAGGCTCTGTGCTGACGGCTAGTTCAGAGGCTGGAGCCTGTCTTTGGATTCTGTGTCTCCCTCTCTCTGACCCTCTCCTGCCCATGCTGTCTCTTTCTCTCTCTCTAAAATAAATAAAAACAGTAAAAAAAAAAAAAAAAAAGAGAGAGAGAGAGACAGCACTTTCAGTTTCCATTGACCAGTTGAGGAACATGTGGACCAATTCCAATTTGGGGCTATTGAATGGTGTTGATATCAATATTTATGTACAAGTTTTTGTGTGGATATATATTTTTTTTTTCAGTAGATACCCAGAGTGAAATTGCTAGGTCATATGACATGTATAAGTTTAACGCTGGAAAAAATTACTGAACTGTTTCCAGAGTGCTGTATCTTTCAACATTCCAGTCAGCAAAGTTGGAGAGTTCTGGAGAGTTCCTGTTTCTCCGCAGCCTTGTCAACATTCAACGTCTGGCTGCCTTTTTAAATTACAGCCATTTTAGTGAAGGTGTAGTGATAGGTCATTGTGGTTTTGATTTGTATTCCTTTCAACAATTAATGTTGTTGAGGATGTTTTCACGTGCTTATTAGCCATTTGTGTATTTTCTTTGGTGAAATGTCTGTTCAACTTCTTTTTCTACTTCGAATTGCGTTGTTCGTGCTCTTCTTGTTAAATCGTAAGACTTCTTCATCTATTCTAGATGCAAGTCCTTGGTCAGATATCTTCTTTGCAGACATTAGCTCCCAGTCTGTGTGGCTTTTCTTTTCATTTTCTTCACAGTGGCTTTTGAAGATCAAGTTTCCCATTTTTATGAAGATGAATTTATCAAGGCTTTTTTAAAAAATGAATTGTGCTGTTGATGTTACATCTAAGAAATCTTTTCTTAACCCAGTGTCATGATTTTATGTGTTTGTCCGGATGTTTTATAGTTGTAGCTTTTACACTGAGGTGGAACCAAATGATCCATCTTGAGTTAATGTTTTACATGGTGTGAGGTAAGGGTTTCGAGTGTGTGTGTGTGTGTGTGTGTGTGTGTGTGTTTAGTTTTGCAAATGAACATCTGGTTGTTCCGGTGCTCTTTTCTGAGAAGATTGTCCCTTCCTCATTTCTCAGGAAATCTATTTTTATTGTTTTTTTTCTTGTTAATTAAATTAGCTTTAGCACTTAGGTTTCCATGTGTACTGTTTTGAATTCATTTTCTAAATAATATTTTACTTTCGTTTTGAGTTTCTTCTGGGCCCAAGAATTTTTTAGGCTTTGATTTCCACACAACAGGCCGTAAGTTGTTTTTTTTTTCAATTTTAAAAATTGATCTCCATTTTAATCATTGGGAGTAGAGAATATTTCCCCTTTCAAAATGTTCTAAGTTGCCCTTTACAGGTGCACTACTAGGCAGGCATTTTATGCATGTGAAAATTCCATGGACCTTGAAAAAAGTTGTAGTCTGTGTTTCCAGGACATGGAGAAAACCTCTCTGTTGCTGGAGGAAATGACTCAAGGTCCAAAGAGAGGCAGAAGTGGAAGACAGAAATGGACCTCCCCTCTTGGATCCAGCCCCTTAGACCCCTTACCCTGCCTCTGTCTTGCCTACTGAACCTGTAAAGACTCCCTTTTTCTAACTCTTATCTAGCTTTGGCTCTGTGCGCCAGAACATGCTGGCGGTATAGGATCTTCATGACAGAGAAGACTCATTTGATGTAATAACAACACTTTATTTGTGTTCTCCCCATTTCTTTAATTTTGGGCTCTACGTAATATGGGGTTCAATCTTTCCGTGCCCGCATCGTCACGTGAGGTTGGGGGAAATAATCTTGATGCAATAATTAAGACGTGCAGTCTCAGGACACGATCAAAATTCCCTGCTCTTCCAGCTCAGGCCTGCAGGGGGCAGAGCTGCAGCGGGAAATGGCAGCTGGGCTGCTTTCTGCACTGCTCGTCTGCTTCCATTCCTGAGACTTGTAAACTGTGCTGTTGACGTCCCTAGGGCACACAACAAGCGAGCTAAGGGAACAGACAGCCTTATTTGTTCTGCGGTGTGAATGACAGCCACGAGCAAGTGTGTAGAGCTAATGCTCTGTCTCCCAGGCACACTCCTGCCGCCTGTGCAGACTTCGCACCAAGCCGGTTCAACAGCGGCCCCGTGTGGCACCTGGATGCAACAGCAGCGGAGGATTACGCTGGTCCTCGGCGCCTGGCGGCCCTTCCTACCCAACTCTGGACGAAATCCCAGGGAGTCCTGGTCAAGCCGGAGGCCTTAAGAGGGTGATAAACGTAGGACTTCCTGGTAATCAGGCACCGAGGACTCAGTTCATGAGGTGTGACTGTATTTGCCCTTGGATTTATGAAGTAGTTCATGTCATCACAATTTATGATCCTTTGTTTTAAAGTTGAGGTTTGCGATAGTGAAGCGACTTGACCATAGTCCCACAGTTAGTACATTGGAAAGTTCCAGCTAGAGCCTGGAGCCTCCAATTCCAAGGCCTGGGAGCCGTCCTCAGCACCTCCCTGGAGACAGGAGGTGGCATTCAATGTCCCTAAAAAGTGCAGAGGACAATGAGTGCCATTAAAAAAGAAAGGCAGGGTGCTTGGATGGCTCAGTTGGTTAAGCCTCTGACTCTAGGTCTCCACTTAGGTCATGATCTCAGGGTTCATCAGATCGAGCCTGGAGTTAGGCTCTGCACTGACAGCATAGATCTGGCTTGGCATTCTCTCTCTCTCTTTCTTTGCCTTTTCTCTCACTCCCTCTCTCTGTCTCTCTCAAAAATAAATAAAAATAAAAAGATTATTTTTTAAAAAAAGGAAAGGTAAGAATGACATATAAGTTAAAGATTTTTAAAATATGCAAAACATCTTTTAAATGTCCTCTGGAAGTTTGAACCCCCTGCAAAGCAGGAAACCTCTGGAATGTGTGCTCCTGGCCAGAAGAGCTTGCAAGTGTACTTTGTCTGGAGCAGGGCAGGGAGGAAGTACAGTTGTTCCCCACGGGACTCCTCAATTTTCATTTTAAATGCCCTTTTGCACTGCAAGGGGTCAGAATTGGTTGGTGAAGTCGGTGTCCCTTAGGAAATATTCCTTAGAAAGAATGCCAGATGTGGTTATGAGCATTTGTTTATTGAAATTTTTTTTAAATGCCAGTTCTGACATCCTGAAATGTATAGGCACTTGTTTCTTATCCTTTTTTTTCTTTTTCTGGCTAATCAAGTCCACATTATTTCTACCTTTGCTTCCAACATAGACATCTTCTAAGCTGACTGGTTCTTCAGTAGAGAAAAGAAAAGAAGAGAGATAGAGGGAGGGAGGGAGAGAGAGAGAGAGAGGAAGGAAAAAAGGAAGGAAGGAAGGAAAGAAAAAGAAAGAAGAAAGAAGGAAAGAAAGAGAAAGAAAGAAAGAAAGAAAGAAAGAAAGAAAGAGAAGCCATGGCTATCTGGGAGAGTTTGGTCTCTAATGTCAAAAAACCCAGAAGGTTTTGGGGTCCTTTCTCCCAGAACTGTAGCTCAGACAAATATTTACCAGGTGAATGGCTTTGCTTGATTGCGTTTTGTCTAGACTGAACCAGAAGGTCTAAAGAGACATGCACAAATAGGAAGAAAATTCTTGGCCCTTGAGGTGGTACAACTTGTTCCATTTCACTGTTATGTAAGCATTTAGGAATGACAAAGAGTTCGCGTCATCCACACTGCATAATAAGGCAGGCAGCTGCCCAGCCCCTGTGACCGTGATCTTGACCACCTCTTCAACCCCAGACAGAGGCACTTTCATTAGATGATGCCATGTGGTCATGGCCATGACAGAATATAGAATTCTTTTTATAAAATATCATTTGTAGGGGTGCCTAGGTGGCTCAGTCAGTTAAGCATCTGACTTCGGCTCAGGTAATGATCTTGTGGTTTGTGAGTGTGAGCCCCGTGCCGGGCTCTGTGCTGTCAGCTCCGAGCCTGGAACCTGCCTTGGATTCTGTGTCTCCCTCTCTCACCCCTCTCCTACTTGCACTGTGTTTCTCTCTGTCTCTCAAAAATGAATAAACATTGAAAAAAAGATTTTTAAAATAGGATTTGAATTTCCCATATACACCTTCAACTTTATTTTCCCATTGTCTATCAAGGCTTTCTGTGTTAAAGAAACAGAGTGAGGTTTACATTGAAGTGTAACATGCATGCAGAAAAATGAACACATTATAAGTTTATGATCTATGAAGTTCCCCAAAGTGAAAAGCCCACAGACCGGAAAATGACCAGCACCCTAGAGCTCTCCTCCTTCCACCTTTAGTTACTTATCTTCAGCTGGAAGAGATCCATTGTCCTGACTTTTAACGTCATGGTTCCACTTTGGCCAACAGGAAGGGTTTCAAGGTCATGGATATGCCTCAGCAATGACAATCTGCAATTCAACCTGCAGAGCAAGCGATTGGGAGAATTCGTGGGCCCCTGGGTCCAGCTCGAAGATGACATTCAGGGTGTGGAAGAACGCCTTTGGTTCCAGACATCCCACCTCTGACACCTTTTTTTTTTTAACTCCAGGAACAAGTACCCAGTTTTATTTCTGCCTTCCCCCCAAACATCTGAGGCGCTCGGCCCCACCGGGCCAGGGCCCAGGCTCCTACTTCCCTCCCACTCCACGCAGGGCTTCCTGGGGCTTCCAACGGTTCATCAGGATGTGCCACTCCAGGATTTTGTGGGGAGCGGCTCCTGGCTTGTAAGCCTCCATGGAGACCTTCTTCATTCCTGGAACAGCCTCACAAGGGAAGCAGGAGCTAAGAATAGGGCTTTGCTAAATGAAGATAAGCAGGATGACCAGCCCTGTCCCCCATAGCTCCTTCACACCTTCCAGGGCCTTCTGTGGCCAAGTCCCTGGGAGAAGGGAAAGCAGAGCAGGGTGGAAAGGAGCTTTGAGTCCTGCATTCAGGGGCCTCCCATTCTTGCTGAGTTTCCCAGTGTGCAGGTTAGAGGGTGCCTCCATCCCTTCCTCACTGACCCATGGAGTGGCACCCCTGCATCCAGAACCTCCCTGCACTGCAAGGGAGCAAGCTGAAAGCCTGCTGGGGAGCAGGGCTGGAGGCTACAGCCGCAGGCCAGTACTCCTAGTGCCGGACATCAAGGATGGGAAACTGCTCCCGGAAGCCCTGGGATCCCCCCAAGTTCTGGCCCAAGGGAGAGACAGAGGCAGTACCTTAGCATGCCGGGGGTGCTGTGACTCACCTGTGGCACCTGTGAGCTGTGTGACACTGGGCAAGTCACTTCTCTGAGCCTGAAAGAGTGTCACCTCTCCTTAAGGGGGAATAATTCTCCTGCCTCACAGGTAAAGAGGCAGAAACCAGGCCGAGAGCACCTAGTACAGAGCTATGCCCTAACCTTAGCGCCCCTTGGATAGTGTGGATGAGGCCAAAGGCCCCCTTTCTTTGCCTCTCTCATTTGTCTGGAGGTGCTCGCTTTCCACATCCAAGGCCATCATCCTGCTGAGTTGAATGCGGAAACCTTCTGACCTCACAGATGACATACTCCACGAAGCCTCCACCTTTGGGGCGCCAGCTGCCCAGGCCTGCCCTCCCTGCCCTGAGGCGCTGGCCATGACAGCCCTCCCATTCAGACACCTCCACAGAAGTAGTTCCTCCCCACGCCTCCCCCTCCCCCGCCTCCCCAGGCTTCCGTCCTGCCGTCAGGGACCAGATGCTGTTGGATCTCACTCTTCTTCCACTTACAGGCGAGGCAACTGTTGCTCATGGTGGGAAGGGACTTGCCCAGGGGCACAGGGGAGGGCACAGCTGGGACCAGGGCCCTGACTCCTGACCCTGTTCTGCCCTTTGCCCACTGTCATCCAGGACCCCCTTTCCGCCCCTTCTTCCCTCAGCTGGTCGGTGTGGGAAATCTCGGTCCGTGGGGCACAGCCAGAAGACACGGTCAGCCGTCCCCTTACAGAGAGACCACAGGAGCCCAAATAGAAATTCCACAAAGTTTTACTTTAAGTAATGAATATATTTGTTACTGAAAAGGGAGCACACAGACATGGTTAAATTTCTTTATATCCATTTGAAAATATACACTGAGAATTCTACCCCCACTCCTGCCCTCATCGACCCAATTCTCTTCTCCAAATAACTCCCGTTCTTACGTCTCCAGCCATCCTTAAAGCTTTTCAATGCCAATACAAGCAAACGAGATCTGTATGATGTCCCCCCTACTTTTTTACAGAGAGGGTCACATACTCTTTTCTTTGCTGTTTTCATTCAACAACACACGTTGGGGACTTTACACACCAGTACACAAAGAGCTTCCGCATTTCCTTGTCACAGTTGCAGAGTATTCCGTTGTATTATGTTATACTAGTGAAATAGAATTCATATCCCTTAAAGGTCATCCATTCACAGGGTACAATTCAGTGGCTTCTAGTATATTCACAGAAGAGGTGTGCAACCAGCGCCACAATCAGTTTGGAACCTTTTAGCATCCCTAAAAGAAACCCTGCACCCCACAGTTATCACCCCACAACCCCCACCCCAGCCCTAGGAAACCACTAATCTACTTTCTGTCCTTATAGATCAGTCTCTTCTGGACATTTCATACACACAGAACCGTACAATGTCTTGTTCTTTGTAAGTGGAGCCTTCCACTTGACATAATGTTTTCAAGGTCATCCATGTTGCAATGCATATCTGTACTTCAGCCCTTTTTATTGTCAAATAATATTCCATTGTACGGAGAGACCACATTGTATGCCCTCAGTCATCAGTGGATAGACTTTGGACTGTTCCCACTTTTCAGCTATTACGAGCATCCATATGCAAGTCTTTGTCTGGTGTATGCTCCCACCTCTCCTAGACACAGACCTAAGAGTAGAATTGCTGGGTCCTATGGTCTGTTCTAGAATTTGCTTATCTAGTCCCCTATTGATGGACATTTGACCAAATGACATCTTAAAAGCCAGCAACCTTACATGTCTAACAGGTGCTGGTCTTATCAGTGAGGATTCAGGAGTAGGGCTGGGCAAGGTGGCTCCCTGCTTTTCTTTCCTCCCAGACTCTTACTATTCTAGCACTTTCTGGTATAAATTTACTCCAGTTTTGTTGTGGGCTGTGACTCAAGGCCGTGGGAAAAGGAAGCACCACTCCTCACAGCCTGACCTATCACCCCGCTGCCCACTAATCCCTGAGGGGGAACTCAGGCCCCTCAGCTGTGTCCCCCCTACTCCATGCCTGTGCCTTCCTGTCTGGGTTTCCTCATCCAGGAGACAGTCCAAGAGGAAGTCGGTGACTCTTGTCCATGGAGTTTCCTGACCCTGTGACAACAGGCCTCTGCCACACCTGACCATCCGCCACACCTGCGACAGGTGCAGAGCAGGGGAATTCAGGAACCATCCAGGCTGTAAGCTGGCGAGCCAGCCTCAAGAAGAGCCAGAGACTCCTTGGTACCAGGATGTTTTTAAAAATGCCTTTGCATTAGACCTTCTCAATAAGCTTAAGCCAGGAAGTACTTTGTGTTTAGAGCCAACAGATGACAGATAGATTTTGATCTCTTGATTAACTAAAGGAGAGACAATGAGTCCAGCTTTTCTCTGCTAAGCTTCTATTTGGTATTGCCCTAAAATTCTCCAGGTATCATGTTACTCCCTGCTCAGGAACCTCCAGGCGCCAGACAGTAGGATCTTACAGGGAAGAGTTCTTCTTCTGTCTTCTCTTTCCATGGCCACTGCTTACCTCGTCTTTCCACGAATCAAGGAGGAGACCATCCCGTGGAATGTGAGTATTCTGCTTTAAAGCGCAGATGGGCTGTTCTAGAATGACTGCTCTGTTTCACAGCATGAAATTGTAAGTGCAAAATGGCACAGAGGAGGTTTGTCTTTCTACCGGATGTGTTTATCCATTAAGATACAACCAGTTCATTCTTTTTTTTTTTTTAAAGAAAAGTGAAGAACAATGGACTGCAATAATTAAGGTAGTGAGTTTCCTTCATGTGGAAATGGGCTAGTTTTAAAATAATTTAAAGTTCTTGGTGGGGTATACTTTCTATGTATTTGAACATATCACATTCGTCTCTAACTCAAAGGAAAGCCCTGAGCTCATACATGTGTTCAAAGTTCCAATAAATTCTTTGGCTCTAATTGAGGTTTATGACATTCCTGTTGGGTCGACTTTTTGTTTCTGTTTCTGTTTTCTTTTTTTGTTTACTTTTTAAAAAATAATTATGGGAATTTTCCCCCCTTCCAAACTTTAGGTTCTCAAGCCTGTCCACCAACCATGGTATAAAATTCCTGATAGTTGTATTGTTTTCTGTGAGGGGCCGATTTTATATAATTAATATGGGTTTGTCACATGTGCTGTGTAGAGTTACTTTTGAACAGTTTCTCCCTTCTTCAAAAAGTAGTAAGATTATTCACTTGTTCTGACGATGAACTGCCATGAAACAATACGAGCCTCTCTGAATCTTGAATTAGCAAAATGAAACAGAGACAAACAAGCATCAAATAGAAAGCACTTGTGGAGAAGCTCTGGTCTAGCCAGCAGGCTGTGGGATTTATCTTCTGGCACATCTGAAGATGCCTGTGTTCACCCAGGGCAAGAAACGGGGATTTGAGCTGGTGAAGTTCAATTAGAAAATGTCTCACTGTTTCATGTACTACTTCTGTGGTTTTCATTCTGTTTGCACTGGCTCTCCTAGGAGAGAAAACAGTTTTGAATTAAACAGCAATTAAGATTTTAATCTTTTGGTCTTGGAAGGGCACACGGGGTCATTACCCAGGGGCACTTTACCACGGAAACCAAAGAGGTGCCCACGTGTACCCATTCCTTTTTAAATTAACTTCTTTTTGAAGATTAATACACACGGGACAAAATGTACGAAAGCCCTCCTGTGAAACGTGCATCTCGTCCTCTATTCTTTTCCCCAAGTGCCTCCGCGGGTCCCAATTTCTTGTGTATTCTCCCGGAGATATTTTATCATATATGAGCTTCAAGTAAATAAAATATC
The DNA here is from genome assembly GCA_004023845.1 of Helogale parvula. Taxonomy (NCBI): domain Eukaryota; kingdom Metazoa; phylum Chordata; class Mammalia; order Carnivora; family Herpestidae; genus Helogale; species Helogale parvula. Next base: position 107,572 of record PJEM01004152.1, on the reverse strand, counting down.
CTCCCCTCTTATGCATAGGATTATATACTATCACATGGTTAGCTTACCTTATCATATATTAATATTTAGTGCCCCCGCCCCAAACCTCTATTACTTTTTAATAGCTCCATAGTCTTCCGCATAATGGATGTTCCAGAAAGTGTCAACATTATTCAGGCTGTTCTTACACGTGCATGACTGTGGAGTTTTCCAGCATATCTTAGGATAAATTCCTACAGGGAGAGCGCTTGGTCAAAGGTAAGTGCGTTTGTAATGGTGATGAATCCCGGACTGGGTCTTCCGTAGTGGTTGGGTGAATTTACACTCTTTCTAGCATTAAGCAAATGCCTGAAAGTGTATTCTGAGACATTAGTTTTCAAACTTTATAGATCAGAAAATGTTACCTTGTTGTGGTTTTAATTTGCACTAACCTTATTATGGGTAATACTGAGAAGCCTTTTTTTAATGTTCCAGATCTCCTTTTTCTTCTGTGACCTGATTGCCCACACCCCTTTGCATGTTTTTCTACGGAGGCTTTGGACTTTTTTAATAGGACTGAAGGCTATTAAGAAATTTAGTGGCTCCTGGGTGGCTCAGTTGAGCGTCTGACTCTTGACTTCAGCTCAGGTCATAATCCCAGGGTCGTGAGATTGAGCCCGGTATCAGGCTCTGCACTGAGCATGGAGGCTGCTTAAGATTCTCTCTCTTTCTCTCCCTCTACCACTCCCCTGCTCTCTCTCTTTAAAAAAGTACTTTTTAAAAAAATTTAAAATATTTATTTATTTTTGAGAGAGAAAGAGCGAATGTAAGTGGGGGAGGGGCAGAGAAAGAAGGAGACCCAGAATCCGAAGCAAGTTCCAGGCTCTGAGCTGGGAGCACAGAGCCTGATGCGGAGCCTGAACTCACAAGCTATGAAATCATGACCTGAGCCAAAGTCAGATGCTTAACTGACTGAGCCATTCAGGTGCCCTATTAACAAAAGTACTTTTTAAAGGTTTATTTTATTTTTTGAGAAAGAGCGAGTGAGTAGGGGAGGGGCAAAGAGAAAGGGAGACAGAGGATCTAAAGTGGGCTTAGTACTGACAACAGAGAGCCTGAGGAGGGGCTTGAACTCACACACTGCAAGATCGTGACCTGAGCTGAAGATGGTCACTTAACTAACTGAGTCGCCCAGGTGCCCTGCTTCCCCCCACCCCATTTTTTTTAATTTAAGAAATTTAGTGATAAAATTTCAGTTTTTCTCCAGTTTGCCATTTGTCTTTGGATTTTATGGTATGCCATAACTTTAAAGGTTCCTATGCAGTTGAATTTAAAATTTTCTACCTTCATGTTTTCCTTTTGAGTTTTCATGTTATATTTGGGAAGGGATATCCCACACTGCAATAACAAAGGAAAAAAATCTGCCACGTTGTTTTTCCAGTATTTAAATAGTTCCTTTTTTTACGTTAAGATCTTTGATTTATCTGGACTGTTTTTTGAACATAAGGTGAGAGATGTTCAATCAGTGCTCTATATTGTTCCAATACTACTTCTCGAATAATCCAACTTTTCCCTACTTATCAGAAATACCTCTTTATTATCTACCAAATTCGAATTCCTAGCCCGTTGATAGTATTTTCACTCTGTTATTCTACGTATCTGTGTATCAGTAGCTATGGTAGTTTTATGGAGAGACTTTTAGGGGGGAGTTGCACCCGGTTCTGGAGAGCCCCCCGTGCCCTTCGCAAAGCCCAGTTAAGCCGCAGCTGGGCTGTGGGCAAATAAAGCATTCATTCATTCATTGTAAAAAAAAATGTAAATTATTTTTCTGGCTGGCTCCTTTTAAATTTCTGGTTAGGCTAATTTCCACTCACTCATTGTTTTCAGGTGTTTCCCAGTTAGTTTTGAGAGCTGATTTTTCAATATGCATAGTCTGTCTATCTCACAAAGAAATCTACTGATATTTTTATTGCAATTATGTTAGTTGCATCGATTACTTTAGGGGCAATTGATATCTGTATGATGTTGCATCTCCCATTTAAGAACGTGGTGTTTTGGAATCCTTTTGACTTTTAAAAAAGTATTGCTACATATATATGTTGTTAGGCTCTGGCCCATTCAACAGAGAGAGCCCCGTTAGGCAGCCCCATGTTTCCCACTGATGTGAGGATCACACTGTCATTGGCTTGGCCAGGTGGCCCTTAGCCCAGGATTCTGGGTCTCATCCAGATCTCTCTGTTTCTCAGTGATCAAGTGGACTCCTCAGGGACGTCTCTCAACCAGACCCAGGCCAGCACTGACCTAGGCCACCTGCTGAGGGACCACATGGAGGGGAAGAATGGCACCAACTCCACCAGGGCCCTGAAGCTTCCAGATGGGACCAGCGCCGCCTGGTACATTCTCACCATCATTGGCATCTACGGAGTGGTTTTCCTCTTCCGGTTGGCCAGCAACATCCTCAGGAAAAATGACAAATCCTTGGAAGATATTTACTACTCAAATTTGACCTCCGAACTCAAAAAGAAAAATCTCCAAAGAAAGGTGGCCAAATGTTCTGCGCTGACCATTAACGACAGAGCCGCCTTGCAGTCCAACCAGGTCAGCCTGGAACCGAAATTTAAAAACAGTGGATGCCAAACTGAAATCCAAGGGATCCCCTGAAAGTCCAGGCAAACAGACCTCCACAGAAGAGGCTGAAACTTCATGCAAGGGGGAGCAGCTTTGAGTCTACCTTGAACCTTGAGAGAGGAGTCCAGTCCTTGAGGGGTACTAGAAGAACATTACTGGGGCTCTGCTGACCCAGGGGAATATTATTTTAAGAGAAGAACAATAAGAACTTAAGAATAAAGACAAGAATAATTGTGACATGACTAGGTCCTTGCAAAACACGCAATAAATATTTGCTGAATGAATGAAGGATGCATACACTAGTGGGTCAGTTGAGTTCCTTACAATGAGAGCTATTTCACTGGGAACAATAAGTCCTAAGAATTTTCACTGGGCACTTTCTTCTGGTAGAAATGTCCAGTCTCCAGACAAAATATAGTGAGCCCAGAACTTGAACAAAGGGATTCATTGTTCTCAAGGAAGGAAGTACCAGTAAAACCTTGGATTGCAAGTAACTTGGTCTGCCAATGTTTTGCAAGACGAGCAAACACTTCTAATAAGTTTTAACTTGATAAATGAATGTTATCTTGCAATATGAGTAGAACGTGATGCCAAATGTCTCAAGATCACAACTGAGCCAATGGTCCTTGACATTCACTTCGATATACAAGTGCTTTGGATTACAAGCATGTTTCTGAAACGAATTATGCTGGCAAACCAACGTTTTACTGGAGTTCCAGCAAGCCAAGGTAATTGGATTATTATTGTTTACCATCCCTCTGTGTGTTTACAAAGTTTATTATCTCACTTGGGTCTTTCGAGCAGCCGTGGGGGCTGGGCAAGCATCCAGCTCAGCCCTTGCGGCTTCCTTTCTGCCTATATGTCCCAGTCATTTGTCTGCCTTCAAACCAGATATTATTTCCCCCAGAAAACCTTCTCCCTTGGCCCTGCCTCCGACAGATGTGCTTTTCAAAAATATCAATACTAAGGGCACGTTGGTGCCTGCGTGCATGGGTGGCTCAGTTGTTAAGTGTCTGGCTCTTAATTTTGGCTCAGGGCATGATCTCATTGTTTGTGAGCTCGAGCCCCGCATCAGGCTCTGTGCTGACACTGTGTAGCCTGCTTGGGATTCTGTCTCCCTCTCTCTCTGCCCCTCCCCTGCTTGCTCTGTCTCTTTCTTTCTCCAGATAAATAAGTAAACAGTTAAAAAAAACTTAAAAAACATATCAATACTCATGTAAAAATAATAAAAGTTAAAGTAAGAGGACCTGGTATGTAATAGGCACGAAACGTTGTTCTACATGTGTTGTTTCATTTTCCTCTTGCCCATCTCTGTATCCCCACGCGCTGTGCTGACTCCACGGTAACACCCACAAAGAAAGCTGGAGACAAACCATACAATCATGTGAACAGAGGAAGTTTCATATACAGAGTTATCCAAGGGGGCGCCTGGGCGGCTCAGTCGGTTAAGCGTCCGATTTCAGCTCAGGTCATGATCTCACAGTTGGTGGATTCGAGCCTCGTGTCGGGCTCTGTGCTGACAGCTTGGAGCCTGGAACCTGCTTCCAATTCTATGTCTCCCTCTCTCTCTGCCCCTCCTCTGCTCACACTCTGTCTCTGTCTCAAAAATAAATAAACATTAAAAAATTTAAAAAAGTTATCCAATTATGATAAGAAGCTATAAAAGTATAAAAAGAGCTCTGAAACATATCCTCAGGCTGAGGGAGAGTGTCCAGGAAAGGACAAACTTAGAAGGAGGTCCCCACCCCCAGGCTGAGGTTCAGGACCCATTGGCAAAGCTCCGGTTGCAGCCACTGGAAGGTGGGAAAGTTTGGGGGGTGGCCTGGGCGTGAGCTGGGCCACAGTCTCTGGGCTGTAGGAATAATTTCCCAGGGCACACGACACCCAACCCTGGTGGGTAGGGTGTGCAGAGAGACTTGGGGAGGTGGGGGCCACTCACTGGCAGGAGGGCACATGGTCACCTGTGATGGCAGCCATGGTAACAGCTCCTGCGGGAGAGGCCTGCCAAGGGTAGTAGACGGCAAGTAAGGGCGTTGATACTCTTCTATGGGCTGAACATTCATGTCTCCCCAAATTTGTGTGCCGAAGCCCTAATCTCCATTATAATGGTATTTAGAAGTGACATCCTTGGTGGGGCACCTGGGTGGCTCAGTTGGTTAAGTGTCCGGCTTCGGCCCCGGTCATGATCTCATGGTTTGTGGGTTCAAGTCCCACGTCAGGCTCTGTGCTGACAGTTCAGAGCCTGGAGCCTGCTTCAGATTCTGTATCTCCCTCTCTTTCTGACCCTCCCCTGCTTGCACTGTCTCTCTCTGCCTCTCAAAAATAAATAAAAAACATAAAAAAAAAAAAAGAAGTGACATCCTTGGGAGGTATTAGTTTTAGATGAGGTCATACGGTTGGGGCCCCCATGATGGGATTAGGGTCCCTATCTGAAGAAAGACACAGAGCTCTCTCTCTTTCTGCTATGGAAAACAATAAGGTGGCAAACCAGGAAGGGTCCTCACCAGACACGAAATCTGCCAGCACCTTGATCTTGGACTCCCAGTCTTCAGAACCGTGAGAAATAAACATCTGTTGTCTAAGCCCCCTTTCAATGGTATTTTGTTATGATGGTCCGAGCTGACTAAGACACAGTGTCAAAGAAAAAGCAGCACCGGACCCTTCCTAAGGGTAGACACGCTGTATTCAGATGACTGCAGTAGGGGAGGGGGACTCCAGTACAGTCTGAGCTCCACTCCAACGGAGACAAAGGTGAGAGCAGATAAGGAACAAAAACGGACTGGAGCCATGTGGCCACGGAAGATTCCAGAAGGGGGTAGGTAAAGGATTACTGAAAATGGTTTGGCAACCTAGGTTGTACACAAGGTACACGTTGTGGGGACAATGCACATTTTGTGGCCTTGCAACACTGTTTTCTTGAAACAAAGATTCAGCTCGGGGCTGGGGTCATCTTTATGGACACAGCCTAGTGGAGGTGGAAGCCAGTTTGGTCAAGTTTCTTAGCACAGTGTGCAGGTGAGTCCTCTGTGCCAGATGGAGTTCAGAGTTCACAGGGGTTTACTGGCAGGCGGAGCCTGGCCTGGGCTACAGGGCACATGATATCTGCATCAGAACGGCCATGGGAACCAACCCTCTGGGCCTCACACAGACCGTGGTGCCAGGCTCCCCTGTGCCTGCCCACCAGCCTCGGTCCTCCCAAGCTGAGGGAATCATTTCCTGTTCCTTAGAAACTGTGGCCCAGCTCAGGCCCAGACAGCCCTGTGAACGTCTCTACCCAGTGGCCACATTCCTCCACCAAGGTCTGAACCCCAGCCTTGGGAAGGGGACTCACCTCCAAGTTTGTCCTTCCCTGGGCACTCTTCTTTAGCCCCAGAGACCTTTAGAGTTCTCTTTAGAGTTTTAGAGTTCTCTACATCTTTATAGCCTCTCCCCTCTCAGTTAGGAATTCTGTGTCTTAAACATGCATACCTTATTGTGTGGCTTCTGTCTCCTGATTGCATCCAGAATGATACAAGGTTTAAGTTAAAGAATGAAAGTTCATGGCCAAGCAAGCTTGAGCCGTGGTAGATGAAGTCTAACAGTCCTCTGAACCCTGAGGTTACAGGAAGCCTTTAATATAACCTGCGGTGGTAAGCAGATATGGGCCACTTCTCTCATTGAGCGTGGTGAGAGATTCATGCTTAGCTTGGGGTGTGATCCACCACAACCAAACGTTAGTCATAGAAAGCAAGAGACAGAGCCCGTGTGATTGTAAGCCTTTCACCGGTTCTGCATTTACTATGACCCGAGTTAAACCAACCAATAAACTCATATGTACTCAACACCCACACTGGGCACAACACTTTGCTACATAAAGCCTAAGACTGCTTTGGTTTGCGTAGCTTGCAGCCTGGAGGATGTAAAAGACATAGGTTTACTTTAGGATAATGCATATATTAAGCAAGAGGTTCCATCGGACAGTACATAATTAACTATAAAGAGGGTGACGGCAGGTGCTCAGAGGTCAGGAGGGAAAACAAACCACATATTTACTTGTACGGAGGATGCTTCCCAGATAACGACCTATAACCCACTTTTTCTTTCCCTCCCTCTCTTTTCGGCTCTCAACCTCATCTTTCTGAAGCAGCCTTATCAATGTAGCACTTTAATCAGCACAGGGCACATGATTCTTGTTATGTGATTCCCCAGACACACTTTAGGGGCCCTGAGGTATGTGCTGTTCACCTGTGACACCAAATATGTGGGATCTCCACACCAACACCCAGTTCTCCAACCCTCCAGACCCCAGTTGGGAGTCCTACAATTCAGTTCCATTCTGACACTAACTGTCCAGAGTTAGTACAGACCCCACAGGACGGCCCTCACTCCAGATGCCAGTCTCAAGTTCCAAACTGTCACCTGTGTGACCAACTGGCTCTAAATCAGAGGTTCCCTTAACATCCTCCCCAGGTTCAGTAATTTTCTTGAACAGTATGAGAAATAAGCCCACTGACCCAATCAAAGGAGGGACACGGAGACTCAGAGCACAGTGAAGGGAGGCTTTAATCACCATTCTTACAAGAGCAGGTGTCTGATGGACAGGCACACTTGGAGCAGTTACAGCAGACAATTTATCTCCTAGTGTGCAAGTCCCTCCCCTGATTCCTCGTTGGCTGAGCTCTACATAGGTAAGTCCTTCCCCTGGCTCCTCATTGGCTGAGCACTGCAGAGGTTACAGCCTTACCTGAAAGTTGCCTGTGCCCATGTAAGGCAAAAAGTAGTCTGATTGGAACAAATGTACATCCCCTGAGGGACACAGAGACTTTCAGTCCCTCCTCCCTTTGTTCTTCGGCACATGCTCATTGCAAAGCCTGCGAAAATAAACCCGTGAAATGGAGAGGGACCGAAGAATCAGGAAGCGAAGTGTCTAAGGGTTTGGGACTCCATGGTGGAGGAAGGGGGGAGGTTCATACATTTTCCAATAGGTTGTAAACCTATTGTTAATTAGCACAGCTTTTATTTGATTATTTTTGAAAATGAATCATCTCCCTTACTTCTCACAAACAGCGCTCAGCTTGAACAGAACTCAGGAAAGGATTTTACTGACTAGATTACCAGTTTACTATGAAGGATACAACTCAGGAAGAGCCACCGGGCGGGGTGTGAGACCCTATCCCCTCAGGTCAAACTGGACCCTTAAATACCAACCATTATTTCACACGCCCACTCCCATTTTGGTAAATAATTAAAGGTTGAGCAACTGGGCTCTGAAAAGACCCTAAGAATGTAACTTGATAATGAACATTGTGACCTAAAGATTAACCTGTTTTTCAAGACTCTGTTAAACAACCCCACCCCTTTACTAAGACCTGGCCCAGACAAGGTCAGCAGGTGAAAGTCACCTAGTCACTGTCCCGCAGCATCTTAGGTGTCCAACTATGACTGGTCATTTTAAAAGACTAAGAACTTTAAAATAATAGGGTCCCGCCAAAACTAATGTCTGTGTATTACAATATAATTGACTACCATGAAATGCTGTAATTGTAATTGGTTAACTAAATGATGACTTATTTTGCCTCACCAAAACCTTTAAAAACTCTGAGCCCTTGCTCGGCGGCGCTCTTTTCCAAGAACTTACATGTGCTCAGAAGGGGCCGTTCAGCCAAAGTAAAATAAAACCCTATAAATAACTCCAGTTTCTTGGGGATTCTACTCTGGGTGACTCACACTGGGAAGAAAGGTCTAGCAGGGGTACGCGGGCGGGGGGAAGGATGCAAAGCTTCCAGGGTCTCTGGGGGGGCACCACCTTCCCAAGTACCTCCATGTGTTCACCAACCGAAAATCTTTCTGAATCCCATTTTTAGAGAATTTTATATAAGTTTCAATTATGTAGGCATCATTGATCTAATCAGTGGCCCGCAGGAGATGTAGTCCAATCTCCAGCCCCTCTCCCCTCCCTGGAAGTTGGATGTGGGACTGGAAGTTCCAACCTTCTAATCACACTGTTGGTTCCTATGGCAACCATCCTGCTATCTCAGGGCCCACCAAGGTCACCATGTTAGCATAAACTCAGGTACAGTTGAAAGGGGCTTGTGAAGAATAATAAAATGTTCTTCTCACTCAGGACTCTCCATGGGTTTTGGAAGCTCTGTGTTAGGGATGAGGCACAGACCGAATGCTGGCATGCATTATGGGGCAGGCATGCAGAGGCCCAGGCACTGTGCTGGGAGCAGCAAGACAGAGACACACAGTCTCTTGGTCAAGGCAGAGTGTCAAGGGGCCACACAGGGCAAACCAATATGAGCAAAGCTGGAGGTGACCCGGGATCTTTGGGAGCAGAGAAGGGGCAGGTAACCCTGGCCAGAAAGCGTGGGGGACAGGGGAGGGGGATGTAAAGGACAGCTCCAGGAGAAGGGTGGCCCGTCACAGACCTGACATGTAAGAAATGCCCCTCCAGAGGGACAGAGTCTGTGCGGATCACTTTCAGAAGGCGCCATGGTCTCTCTTAGGTTCTTCGTGGCATATGGACCGCCCCCTTCCCCCAAATTAGACTCTTCCTCCCAGACCTGGCGAGATGACATCAGTGCACACGACAGAAGACACATTTTCCACAGGCTGCAAACTCTTTGTAAGAAAAGCAAGGGCAAAGTGTTGGTAATGTGGGATGATTATGTTGCAACCCAAATGAAAAATTGATCAATAAACCTCAAGTCAGGGAAGAAAAAGAGGTTTATGTCATCCACCGTCAGCATTAGCCATACAGCCATATAATTTGACACACTGGAAAATTTAATGAAGTGAAACCAACAAGCAGGATTATGTTGATGAGTCTTCAGTACAAGTCGTAAATGTTAAATTAAGCGGCATCATTTTGATGACACGGATTTTTGGTTGCTTTCCCATGCGCACAAATCCTCCAGTTCTTTAGAGTATTATTATTGTAATTAGTATTTGCCAGGGAGATGCTGAGCTGTCTGCCCCCAAGTCATATTCTTCCTGCGTTGTCTGAAACCCTATGTGGAGACTTCTGCCCCAAGCTGTCACCAAAGCCCAGACAGGCACATTCATGTGAGTCCCTTTAGTAGTCCAAAGTGCGGGGGAAGCTGCCGCCTCTCTAAACCAAGCGGGGCCCTTGAGCCCACACCCCCTGCCTTGCGAACCCATTTAGTACAGTTATATTAGGAAGTTTAATTAGCAGAAAACAAGTGGGGGTCCCAGCTGGAGCCCAGGCTGCGTCCCCTGCTGGGGTCAGATGTGTTTGAACAACTGTTGGTGGGACTTTTTGCACAAAGGACAGAGGACAGATCTGTTCCTAGGGAAAGAGAGATGCAGGGAAGCAAAGGCGGCCCTCTCTTGAAGTCCAAGTACCAGAAGTCCACGCAAGAGTCCTGAGATTACTGGGGGGCTGCTGATGTCACAGCATACCCCGAAACTCGTGATGGGTGGGGCGCGGAATATACAGATTGGCTTGAGCCTGGAGCAGGAGTTGGCATGGCCTCTTCCAGAAGGGCCTGAGCTTCCTGGGAGATGCCTGAACACCTGAACCCAACTCCCGGTACTGTCAAAATGAGGGGTAGGGAGAGGCGCCTGGGAGGCTCAGTCGGTTAAGCATCCGACCTTGGCCCAGGTCATGATCTCACAGTTCATGAATTTGAGCCCCGCGGCGGGCTCTGTGCTGACAGCTCAGAGCCTGGAGCCTGCTTCTGCGTCTCCCTCTCTCTCTGCCCCTCCCCTGCTTATGCAAGCTCTCTCTCAAGAGAATAAACACTAAGATTTAAAAAATGTAAGAGAAGAGGGGTAGGGAAAATACAAGCAGGGTGTACAACCATTTTCCATTAAAGGTGCAACAGGGAGAGAAGAGAACTAACATTACCGAATAGTAGGTGCCCTGACATGTACCAGCCAAGACGATGCCCTCAGAAACTCCGTAAGGTGGGTCCTATTAGGGAACTGAGGCTCAGAGATGTTAAGAAACCTTCCTAGGTCACTCAGCTGATAAGAGTTCCAAAACTAGGTTTATGAGATTCACAAGTCCACATGCTGTTTCTACTAAGTCTTTGTCCACAATCCACTTTTATTTTCAATAAATGTAAGGAGGGGGAAGGCTACCAGTTTGATTGAGTTGTATTTCTGTCTCATGCCGTGTGTGCGCAGCAGGTCACCTGGCACTCTGCTCCATGTTGTTACTTTCTTTTCTCGAACACCCGGGTTTCTGGAACAGTCCGTTTCTGAAACACTGCTGGTCTCATGTTGGTGGAATGAGCTCCGGAGGGTCTCACCTGGACGAGTAAATGCTCCAGCCCGAAGGGATAGCCATTCCGTCCACCCACCACTCCTTGGCTAGCATGAACCACCGGCGGCCCCCAACCAGAAGGGGGTGGGGAAGTGCTCTCTTACTACCGCGTGTCTGGAAGGCCAAGAGCCAAAGTTCAGGGCGCAGTACTAACAGATACCATGGAGTTGAACCACACACGGAGTTCTCAAACCATGTGCTATGGACTGAAGGTTGGTGCCCTCCAAAAGTTCAGGTTGAAATCCTAACCTCCACTGCAGTAGATTAGGAGGCGGAGCCTTGGGGAGGCTAACTGGGTCACGAGGACGAAGACCCCACGATGGAATTAGTGTCCTCAAAAGAAGAGACGGGAAAGCTTGCCTCTCTCTACTCTCCATGTGAGGATCAAACAAGAACATGGTCATCTGCAAACCAGGGGGTGGGCCTTCACCAGACATGGGATCCATTGGCACTTTGATCTTGAACTTGCCAGCCTCCGGAGTCGTGAGAAATAAATGTTTGCTGTTTAAGCCCCCCAGTCCCTGGTAACTTGTTATGCAGCTGGAACGGACTAAGACACCGTGTTCCGTGGGGTCCTCAGGCCACTCTAGGGAGCAAAGAGAAGCCCAAACCCATCTCCTACTTTTCCTCTTCTGCATTTATATAAAACAAGCATTTCTATATTAAAAAATCATAAAAAGTGGTTTTATAATTGTGTGTTATATAAACACATGTTTATGTTCCTTTCAGAATTAACCCCGCCAGCTCTACTGTTCTGCACCCCATAGCCCTCCCCCTCCACCCCTGCCCCAGAGCCTGATGAAAACTTGTTCTAAGCCAGGGATTCTTACCTTGGTTTCACTTTAAAAGCATGCAGATACTTGCAAAAATACTTGACGATGCCCAGGCCTCACCCTAGACCATCAGAACCTCTGGGCTTGGGGCCCAGGCATAAATCATTCGGTAAGCTTCCCAGATGATTCCTCCGTGCTCCTCATTAAGCACCAGGCAGACCCCAAAAGGAGTTTTAAACTGTGGGCTTCTTCTTGTCTGCCAGGTGAGGGCCCTAGGAGAAGCCAGAGATGGGAGTTCGCCTCGGCCAAATGAGGCAAGAAGGCAGCTGGCCAATGCCGAAGAGAATTTGGAAGTTACCTTGTCTAACGGTTCCGCTCCTTCCCAGCAGTGGGAGCTGAGAAAACAGGAGGAGGCCATGGGAGGAGTGCCCAGCGGACGCCCTGCGGCTCTGGGCCAGGCCCGAGGGTGGCACTCTCTGTGCCCACCGTCACTCAGCTGCAGAGAATCCGGGAAGCGTAGCTGGAGACACGAGTCCTCCGTCAGGTCTCTAAAATCCACACACATGTGTACACACAGCACAGGCCACACACACTCACAGATGCACACGTGTTTGCACACGTTCACACACCCCTACGAACACACATACATATCCCACACACATGCACATGAACACCCATTTGTGAATCTGCAAACACACACGCACACTCACACACATAAACACACCCCCACGTAACACACACGCATACATACTTCCGCACACATATATACACTCTAGACACACACACACACACACACTTACACCTACACTCACACACATCTTTCCTGTTCCACAAGAAAAAGGTAAATTTTTAGGGCAAATGAAAGCAGCTTTCACCTTGCGCAATCCTTTCATGTTACATGTGAGGAAAAGCAGCTCTGGAGAGGGTCGGGGAATATGGGAACCCCCCCTGGTCCCTGTCAACTCTCCTCAGCTCGAGTCTCCTTAGCTTTATGAAGTACATAAGAAGGTGTTTTTTGTTTGTTTTTTTAAGAATCCATTTTGTAGAAAAAATGGCGACTGCAGATTCTTCTCTTGATGGCAAGGCAGGGAGAAGGACCCCTCTGCTGTCTTCCTAAACAACTCAGCCTGGGTGCCAGGTTCTGTGCCTCAGAGGAGGTTCAATGTGCCAGGCCAAAAGCTTGAGGGTAGGGCCTCCCCTTGTGCATGGGGAGACGGCACTACATGCCCTGCAGAGGGACGGGGGAGGACAGGGCCACCGAGGACAGAGAATGGGGGCAGAGCTATCCCTCAGCACTGCTTTGGACAGAGGCTCTGAGGTTAGATTCTGGGGGTCCTTGACTTGTTCATTCTGGGTCCCTCTGAATGAACCTCCCAGAGGGTGGCTTTGGGGCACACCTGGAGGCTCTTAGCCCCAGCAAGATCCCCAGGGTCCAGCAAGAACTGGATCTGGGCTGGTCCTGAGGTGTCCGTAGTGAGCAGCATGGAAGGTGTCCTCAGTGCCCTGCCACTGCTCTGGCCTTGGCCTTGGGAATGGGAAAGGAGCCCCAACAATGCCTGAGTCCAGTGTCATTGATTTAAATCCATAAACATGGGGCACCTGGGGGGCTCAGTCATTTGAGCATCCAACTCTTGATTTGGGCTCAGGCCATGATCTCACGGTTCGTGGGATCGAGCTCCATGTCAGGCTCCATGCTGACAGTGTAGGGCCTGCTTGGGATTCTTTCTCTCTCCCTCTCTCTCTCTGCCCCCTCCCAAAATAAATAAACAAACATTTAAAAATAAATACATACATACATAAACACAATGTTTCCTGTAACTGAACTTATGGAATAAGAATCAAACTAGCAAACATACCCACGTATTTATATGTGTGGCAACCGTTTGGGTTTTTGGGAGTTTTTTTGGTGCAACCAGTTTCCAGATCTTTCTTTCTTTTTTTAATGATAAACATGATTTGTGGCAGGAAGTAGACAGCTCAGTAGGACTGCTGCCACACTCACCAAGTTTAGGCTCCCCCTCTAACCCCTGTCCTTGTGACTTCAACGGAAGATGTCACTTTTTGTCTTTGAATCGAACACACTTGATTTTCTAATTACACAAAATTAATTTAAATAAATTAAACATACTACAGTGTTCTACCTTAAAGTATCAGTTACTCAGGCAGGAGAGAAGGAAGAATGACAGAAGTATTTTCTAGAAAAGCAGGGGGTAGTTGCTCTTAGGACTGAGGGAGGAGGCTGTGATGGGGAAGGGGTGTGGGGGGGCTTCTGGGGCTGGCCTGGGAGGGGGCGGATTATCTTATTGCTTCGAAGTCATCATGGACACAGAGCCATACCGGCCCCTGGTGGTCCTTCCGTCACCCTCCCAAATCGCCAAAGTGGGAGGTGACCCCAGAGAGGCCATGTTCTCTCTCCCAGGCCCTCCGGAGCTCCCAGTGGAGCCTACAGCCAAGGAGGGGGAGCAGAGGAGGTACAGAATCAAGGGGTGAAGAAAAAAATAAAAGGTTCTCTGAGTTTCTCAGGCTGTCTACGGTGCAATGATTTGCTTGAGTCCGGGCCCCTCCTGCCTGCCAAGGCAGGCTACTTCCCGGCCCTGCCCAGAGGTTGGCTAAGCCTCCCACTAAGCAGGTGAGGGTGGGGTGCGGAAGGAGTCTCTGCAAGGGCTGTGGGTTGTCATCGCGCCCCCTTGTGGATCACTCTCAGGCTCCAGAATGCCAGCCTCAGTCATCTCCGAGGCCTGGCGGTCAGCCCGCTGAAAGCCCACCTGGGCCTGGCCTCTCAGGATTCAGTGACTCCTCCTTTGGCTGGCTTTCTCCAAACCCACGCCCCCGTGCCCTCTATAACTTAACCCCCAAGGGCATCTAAATTTGTACATTTTATACCAAATTCCTCTTGTCATTGTTTGCTAATTATATTGCCAGATCTACTTATTTTTTTATTAAAAATTTTTAATGTTTTTTTAAAACTTATTTTTGAGAGACAGAGAGAGCATGAGCAGCGGAGGGTCAGAGAGGGAGACACAGAATCTGAAGCAGCTCCAGGCTCTGAGCTAGCTGTCAGGACAGAGCCCGACATGGGGCTCGAATCCACAAACCGTGAGATCATGACCTGAGCCGAAGCTGGACTCTTAACCCACTGAGCCACCCAGGCACCCCATGCCAGATTTACTTATAATTAATGATGTTAAAACAGTGAGGTGCCATTTTTGCCAATCAGATTGCCAAAGATTAAAGATCACTAATATCAAGTGATGGTAGCAATCTGCGAAGTACAAATTGGTACAAACTTTCTAGTGGATGATTTGACAATATCTACCAATATTTAAATCATGCTTAGCTTTTGACCCCTTCTTTTCCCTACCCATCTATAGATGTGTATATCTACATTCTACCTTCATAACTATGAGGAGATATTCATCATGGCATTATTTGTAATAGCAAATGATGAAACAATTGTTCTAAACAATCTAAATAAACTACCAAGTTGATATTTGTCATATAGTGTGTGTCACATCCAAACAATGGAATACTATGTAACCATTAAAAAGAATGAGGTTTTCCAGTATTAACGACGTGGAAAAACGTCTGTGACTTATTGTTAGGTTTACAAAAGCAAGTTAAAGACTATAGAATGTAACTCCTTCAAAAAAAAAAATCAAACATCTTTATGGATTTGTATCTACACTCCTACATCCAGGTAGAATCTGTGTCTGGATAACACAAAACAATTCCAACAGCATTCTCTCTGGTGAGTGAAGTGGAGTGGATTAATAAAAACAAGTGACTTCTGTAAAACTGGAAATTATCTACAACACCTAAGCACTGTGTTTATAACTTAGACGGTAATGAGATTCCAAAACCAGACAAAGACCCCACTAAAGAGGAAAATTACAGACCGATCTCCCTGGGGAACATGGATGCGAACATTTTCAAGATACTAGCAAAATAAATCCAACGAAATGTTAAAGGAATTATTCACCATAATCAGGTGTTATTTATTCCTGGGCTGTGGAGTTAGGTTCAATATCTGCAAGTCAATCAATGTGATACATCACATTAATGAAAGAAAAGATAAGAACCACGTGATCTTCTCAACAGATGCAGAAAAGGCATTTGACGAAATACAACATCCTTTCTTGCTAAAAACCCTCAAGAAAGGAGGTATAGTAGGAATATACCTCAAGATTATAAAGGCCATATACAAAAGACCCACAGCTAATAATCATCAATGGGGGAAATCTGGGAGCTTTCCCTCTAAGGTCGGGAACACGACAGGATGTCCACTCTAACCAATATATACAACATAGGGTCGGAAGTTCTAGCCTCAGCAATCAGACAACAAAAAGAAATAAAAGGCATCCAAATTGGCAAGGAAGAATTCAAACTTTCACTCTTTGTAGATGACATGATATTCTTTCCACAATTACATGGAAAACCCAAAAGATTCCACCAAAAACTGCAAGAACTGGTACATGAATTCAGCAAAGCTGCAGGATATAAAATCAATGTACAGTTGTCCCAAACTCATCTCGTACATGTCCTTCCCTTAGAACTAAAGGACCTCCGATTTCTCTAATCATTGCAACAACGTAGATGGAACTAGAAGGCATTATGCTAAGTGAAGTATGTCCGTCAGAGAAAGACAAATATGATTTCACTCATACGTGAAACTTAAGAAATATGTTCATCTGTTGTGTCAGATTATAGTCTCATATTTAGAGACTATTTTCTGGGGGGCAGAAGTATACACTACCGCCAGGGTTGGTGTTTTTGTTGTTGCTGTTACTGACATGAGAAGCAGTTAGGTTCATTAGTTTCAGCTTTATTTGCATATCTAGAGATCGTTTTATTTTATTATTTTTTCCTTTTGTTTGTAAAAAATGTAGAATGTCTACATTTTCTGGTTAAAACTATAAGACAAGATACATTCACAAAAACCTATATTTCTTGCTTTTTTGTCCTTCCTGTTCTATTCCTCCACTTATAGGTAAGCAATTTAAATTTTTTTTATGTCTTCATTATTTTTTTATTTTGAAAGACAGAGACAGAGAGAGAGTGGGGGAGGGGCAGAGAGAGAGGGAGACACAGAATCCAAAACAGCCTCCAGGCTTTGAGCTGTCAGCACAGAGCCCAACCCGGGGCTGGACCCCACGGACTGTTAGATTATGACCTGAGCCGAAGTCAGACACTTAACAGACTGAGCCCCTCAGCGCCCCAGTAGGTAAGAAATTTTAATTTGTATTTGGTTCATTCTGTTTTTCCTACTTGAAAATACAAGTAAATATTCATATCTATCATTTCCTCATACGTATATATTTACACAAAAGATAACATATGGTACATTCTCTTCTAAACTTCTGAACATGTTTCTCATACCCATAACCAAACATTGGATTAAAAAAGCAAAGATTTGTTGTCTTGGAACTGACCTCATTGCTTTATATAGTGCGCTCACACTGTTGTGCTAGGGCACAAGGTACCTTGGGACAAGGGAGAGAGAGGGTGACTGAACAGGGTGACTCTGGGGCCACCATTATCACTTCAACCTAAGGAGCCACATTCCTGTTCCACAGATTTGGCATTTGTATCAAATTTGGTTCCACACATTTGGCATTCCTATCAAATTGGATAGACATTCCTATCAAATTTGGTCTGAAAAACAGTCCCCACTTTTTCAGAAAGATCTGAAGAGCAGACAGTCACAAGCTAATTATCAACCCAAACTCACTAATCCTGGCTTCTGAGAGACTGTACAGAGATCACATGCTTCGTATTAACTTTACCAGGCTGGCGTCACCTTACTATCTCAGGTTGCCTAAGCTGAGTCCCAAGAAAACCCTGGTGGGAAGAGAAACACTCACCTGCTCACCAACTGAGTGAAGGACCTGATAAATCATCTCATCCACATGGTCATTTAAGGGAATCTCAATCGCACAGTTATGCAACATCTTTAGCTCTAAGGAAGGGAACAAGAAAATACAAAGGCAGTTGAAGAGGCTGCTAGAATTTAAAGAAAAGTGTCCTGTTGCCTTGAGTGTATACAATTAAAAGTGCTTTCCAGATAGGTTACTGAATTGGCTCAAGAACTGGCAGCCAATGAAAGGTAGGCTGCAGGCTGCTCTTTTGTACTATTTGCGGTACCTTCCTCTTCCGCCCCCCCCCCCCCCATGAGCTCCATGCATATGCAGGCTTAGCCCACACATATCGGCAGGTGTCACTGGACATGTCATGGCCACACCACTGGTGCCTGGCACAATACCCAGTGCTTAGTAGGAGCTCAATAAATACATTTGGAATGGATGAATGAATGTAAATATTCCTCTTCATCCTCAAGAACCCATTGGAAAGTGGTGCCTCGGTGGCTCAGTCAGTTAAGCATCTGATTTCAGCTCAGGTCATGATCTCACGGTCAGTGAGGTCAAGCCCCGTATCAGGCTCTGTGCTGACAGCTCAGAGCCTGGATCCTGCCTCGGATTCTGTGTCTCTCTCTCTCTCTGCTCCTCCCCTGCTGTCTCTCTATCTCTCAAAATGAATAAATGTTAAAAAAAATTTTTTTAAAGAAAAAAGAACTCATCTGAAAGGGGTCATAAATTTGGCTCATCACTGTTGAAGGATTGTTGTTGTAGGTAGGATTGTGTCCCCCAGCTCCCCACAAATTATATGTTAAAGCTCTAACCGCCTCCAGTACCTCAGAATGTGACTATGTTTGGAAAGACGGTCTTTAAAGAATAAAATGAGGTCATATAGGTGGGCCCTCATCCAACAGAATGAGTGATCATAAGGAAATTAGGCCAGAGACATGCATGCACACAGAAGAAAGGCTATGTGAGGACACAGTGAGAAGGCGGCCCTCTACAAGCCCAGGAGAGAGACCTCAGAAGAAACCAAACCTGCCGACACTTTGATCTTGGAATTCCAGACTCTAGGAACACAGGAAAATAAATTTGTTCATTAAGGCAGCCAGTCTGTGGTATACTGTTATGGCTCTAGCAAGCTCACACAATTGCCAATCTCTGTCCCAGACCATGGCAGAAGCGATGTCAAAGCAACATTTTTAATGGTTAGCATTTCCCATTCCCATATCATTAAGCCAGAAGAACATTGGTCTGAGTATGTGTTTCATGGTGCTTTGGAATCCAAAGTGTATCTATGTGACTGACCTCACTGTAAGAAAGCCCTTTGTGAGGTCATCATGCCCCTCTTGCTAGATCTGCGCAGATGGAGATATGCGAGCTTTGAAGAATACTTGAGGAGACACCATGCCTCACTTTGCATACCCTCTTTTAAGAAACATCGTTACCAGAAATCCACTTGATAACATCAAGAGGAAGCAATGCCTCCAATATTTGAAAACCCTGAAAACATTGCAATATGATGGATTTAAGACCGTATATTTTGGAGAAACTGAAATTGCCGAAAGTCTCATAACTGGAAAAGATTTTAGTGATGGGTCTTTCATGCAAACTCCAACTTGGTGTATTGTGCATGCTGGAGGTAGTCAAGGATGGGTGCCTTGGAAGTATCGGATGTTCCTTAGAGATGAGTTATGCGTCAAACAAGAAGAAAGCCTCTTCTCTGAGTTCTGTGACGTGGCAAGGAAGACTTATGGGAAGTGCGCCATTGTGGTCAAAGAGAGAAGGCAGCAAGACGAGATGAAGCCCGAGGACGGCAAGGAGCCAGAGGCCCAGATCCACGCCCCATCAGTCATTAACTTATCGAGCCTAGTGTGCTGCCCTGAGGCAGCCAAGTCCTGCGGCCATGAGCTACTCTCTCTGCCTTCCCTTTGCAATTACCTAAACCCTTTAGACTCAGCCTGGTCTTCTCTGAAATGGTTTATCATCAGTAACAGAAAGGAGTTTTGTTTGCAGTACATTGACAGTGTCTGCTCTTACCAATATATACTTCTCAGCGATTTAATTAGCAAAGGGATTAAAAGGATAAACGCAAGCAAATGGAAAACACTAGTCAACAAAGTGCAGAGATGGGAAAACTACTATCTTGGTAAATCTCCTTAAGGGTGATTCCTCTAACAAGCGGTTGGGACCATGCTACAAGCAGAGTCTTTACCAGCTCTGCCGGGCTCCACTCTGGACCACTGCAGCCAAAATACTCCAACAGCGACTTCACAGGGATGCCGTGGGGACTGAGTTTTCTAAGGGTGCTGGCAAAGCGCTTTAGGTGTAATGGAGGTTCCATTAAAGCTTGTTGGTAATTTAGGGATCTTGACTCCCGTCTTGTTGAGGCCCTCTTGAGGGCTGTGTCAATAGGAGGATGACAATGAACCCAGCCCCAAGGAGCTTGATGGTGAGCAGGGCTGAGCAGAGCTGAGGGCTGTGTAGTCAAAACTTTTAGGTCAAAATGAAAAGGAACCCAGTGTGTGGTCACAAAAATGTTGAAATAGTGTGCCAACCAGCTTGAGCCAACCAAAATTATATACAGGGAGCCCGTTTGCCATCAGCAGCAGATGTGGTCCAGACAGTGCCTGGACCGGCTCTTTCCTTCCCATTGCTTGAAAAAACGGTGTCAGAGGTTGAGTGAGAGACAAGAAGGTTCCAAGGAGGTGAACCCATCTAAATGCTACAAGGCAAGTTGGTGGTCCCAATAAGGCATCTAGAAATCTGTAACAGGGATTGATTCAACTTGGTGGGTGAACAGGTGAGGTCAACAGGGGTCTGTAGAACCCATTAATCCAATCTTCAATCCCAACTCCAAGAATCCTACCTTTGGGAGGTCATTAGATCTTTTCCTTCACTTCCCTGAGGCTCGGTTAACTCATTAGTAAATTAGGGTTGAGGGCTTTAAAGCCCTAGTGCAAGCCACGCCACTATGCCGTGTCTGGCACCTCCCTAAACTGAGCGACTGTCATTACAGTCCAAGCTGAGGGCCAGCAAGTATGCTGACGGTTAGACCTGATGGTGCTGACCTCATTTCCCTTTCACTCTTTGGGGGAAATTCTTGCTGCTTTTTATCACCAGGGCATAATGAGAGTAGACACATCTTAAGATACTTTGATCAAAGGAACTTTGTTCTCTGGCATTTCTTTTAAGACCATCTGTGATAGGTTAGGCAGCTGATGACAATAAAAGGTTTCTTCTGATGGGGAGGACGGGGAGGATTCTTCGAGAATCTTTGAGACAAGCCATGTCCTATGCCTGTACAAAGCAAACAGTAGGTAACGAGGCACAGCAATCCTGTGTGTGTGGACAAGTGCTCTGGCAGAGACCTCATGATGTCAGCGGGGCTGCTGTCTTTCTAAGAGTTTGGCTGGTGAGATATCCCATCTTCTCCGGCCTTACCATCACCAACAACTACGTCCCCACTCCGTCTCCATGGACCATGGTGACTCCTAAGGAGGTGGTCTGTCCTAAAATGAGCCCAAAAGTAAATAGGCAAATGGAGCTGTAGCCTAGTAGATCCTGCCTTGTCCGCCTGAGGAAGGTCCAAGGCCTACCCAGACAGCACACACTCCTTCCGTTTGTGATCGTTTTATACATACAAACCGTTTTTACATACTTGCCCTCATTCAGTGTAGACAGTCACCCTGTATATAGGCAGGGCAGTGATCATTAAGCTCACTTGCAAATAAAGACAAGTCCAGGCAGTAACTGACACACGTAGGGGCATGCCCACCTGTAGTCACACCTTCACACCTGTAGTGACACCTTCACACCTGTAGTGTAACCTTCACACCTGTCTCTAGCAGGCTTCATGGGTTGGTTAGGAGTAGGTCATGCTGTGAGTCATGGAGACCTAATCCACAGAGATTTAAAATTGAAGGTACCCTGGGTGGCTCAGTCGGTTAAATGTCTGGCTCTTGATTTTGGCTCAGGTGATGATCGCACAGTTCATGGGATCAAGCTCCGGATTGGGCTCTGTGCTGGCAGTCTGGAACCTGCTTGGGATTCTCTCTCTCCTTCTCTCTCTGACCCTTCCTTGCTCATGCATTCTCTCTCTCAAAAACAAACATAAAAAAAATTTTTTAAAGAAGGCACCTTACCTCCACCACAAAAAATCAAGGAGGGCCAAGGTGGCAGTGGAGGGCTATTATGATGGATCCACGGTCATCAAGAACCCAGGATCCTTCCACTCTCCTAACATGGTTCCATCCTCGTCGTCCTAAATGGCTGCTGAACAAGCCATTGCATTGGCATTCCGGGTAGCAAAGAAGGAGGGAGGGAAGAAGAATAGTTCATCTCTTCCCTTTTAAGGGGCCTTCTAGGAAGTTTCACACGTTTCCACTTAAGTCTCATTGGCAAGGCTTAGTCGCAAGGGAAGTTGGGAAATGTAGTCTTTTATTTGGGGAGGCCATCTGGGTGGCTAAATCAGGAGTCCATTACTAAGGAGCAGAGGAGAAGGGATATTGAGATTGGCAACTGGCAACTGGCAGCCTTGGCCATGTTCTGTGCTCTCCTTCTTTTGACATTACAGTCACCACTCATCAAACATTCCAGCACCTTCTATGTGTGGCTGGAAAAGTGGTACAAAAAAACATAAGCTCAGGCCCTCAAGGCAGTCACAGTCTGATTCTGAGGGAAGGGGAACCTTGCAGTCAGTGGGATGTTAGAGGTCTGGGGAGTGTGGGCTCCGAGTCCAGGGCCTGGTGCTGGAAGCCCTGGGCGGAGCTACAGAAAAGCAGACACCAGAGGGGACGCCAGGATTTCATCACAGGGAGAAAAGGCCAAGCCAGGCAGGAGTTTGAACAGTGTGCGGAGGGAACCCACTTGACACTCAGGCAGCATGTGTGTGAGGGAGTGTGTGTGTGAGAGAGTGTGAGAGAGACCGTGTGTGAGAGTATATGTGTGAGATATGAGTGTGTGACCATGTGTGTAGGAGATGTGAGTGTATGTGTGCCAGAGTTGTGAGCACTTGTGAGTAGGTGTGTGAGATGTGATAGTGTGCCCATATGAGAATTTTGTGTGGGTGAGACATGTGTGAGGGTGTGTGAGAGGCTCTTCATGAGTGTGGAAGACTGTGTGAGTATATGTGTGAAATGTGAGTGTGTGAGAGAGGGTTGTGTGTGTGAGGTGTGCATGTATGACCGTATGAGAGTTGTGTGTGTGAGAGATGTGTGTGAGACATGAGTGCATGGCCGTGTGAGAGTTGTATGTGTGTGAGTGCTGTCAGGGAGACTGTGTGTGAGAGAGTCTGTGTGCATGAGCAGGTGTGAGACAGGGGTGCATGGCCGCGAGAACGCGGGGCGCAGGGGACGGAAGGGGAGCAGAACGACAGGAAGAGTGGGTGTGAGGACAGGGCCTGATGGAAGAGGACCGCAAGGCCGTGCGAGGAGGTGAGAGACACCGGGCTTCATGCCAGTGCAGGGGGTGGGGGAATCACTGACGGGTCACACATCTGCACCCCCAGCCTGGCGCCTCCATTCTGGGCTCCTCAGGTGGGGTCTCCAGGCTCCTTGCAGGAACGGGAAGGCTTGGGGACACGTTGCCCCGCGCTGACTTCTCCACTCCTCACCTTCCCCCTCACCTCCCACCCCACACCCTGGGGTCCCCGAAACTACCAGAGCCTTTGTTCAGGCAGCCGCTCTTGGTCTGGGCGGATCCACCTGACCCCCCGCAGGTGTTCACGAGGTGTGGGGGGGGGGGATGGACAGGGCAGGCCGGCCCTTCCTCCTCGGTGTAGAGTCTGGCCTGTGCCATCTTGTACCCTCGGAGTAAGAGGTTGAAGACTTAACTCTCCATTCTGAGCTTGTTGCCTGGATCAGCTGCTCCGACACCTGACAGCCCAGCCCCCCCAACCCCCCGCTGACATCCTCAAGCCCCTATAAGCGGGGAGACACCACCCAGGCCACAGGGAAACAGGGAGGAGGGTGCCTCCGTCTGAGTGGAGAAGGCAGAGGGAGAAGGGATTGCGGAGCCTGGCCCCTCACCTCCCCGCTGCACCCAGCACCCCTCCCACACTTGGAGCAGAAGGCCTTAGGCCAAGCCAGAGGGGAAACTGAGGCTGCCAGCACGGCTTCCAAAGCCTTCAGTAGCTGGTCCCCAGATGCCCTCCCCCCAGGCCTCCCCACTTCCTCCCCCAGCCGGCCCCCCTTCCTCTGTGTCTCCTTCCACCCTGACTGAGCTCAAGCTTCCTCCTTTCAGAAAACCCTTCCCGTCCATCCTGCCTTCCCCTGGGGCCACCGAGGTTCCTCTCCCCTCCGGGGAGGTCCTCCGCTGGCCGCCAAGTTGGGAATCACAGGACAATTCTCAGCTTTCGGGGTATCAGCTCACTATGTTTTCAGGTGACGCACCTCCACTTTAATGCAGTGGGACAAACTACGAATCTGTAAGAAGTCCAATCAGTACTTTAGGGAGTGTCCCAAACATCTGGGGAAACACAAAGGAAATATTGAGCCAATTATTTGGAAATTAACTGGTTGCTTGTCACTAACATGTTGTTCAGAAATGCTTCTAATATTTTATTTTAATTTTTAAACTTATTTATATATTTTTAGAGAGAGAGAGAGAGCACAAGCAGGGGAAGGGCAGAGAAAGGCAGAGAGAGGATCCCAAGCAGGCTCTGTGCTGCCAGTGCAGAGCCTGATGCGGGGTTTGAACTCATGAAACCATGAGATCATGACCTGAGCCAAAACCAAGAATTGGAAGCTTACCCGACTGAGCCACCAGGCACCCCTCTAATATATTTTTAAAGATTTTCTTTTTAATTTAATTATTATTTTTTTTTAAATGCTTATTTATTTTTGAGAGAGACAGAGTGTGAGTGAAGGAGGGGCAGAGAGAGAGGGAGACACAGAATCCAAAGCAGGCTCCAGGCTCTGAGCTGTCAGCACAGAGCCCGATGCAGGGCTTGAACCCAGGCACCTGAAACTATGACCTGAGCCAAAGTCAAATGCTTAACTGAGCCACCCAGGAACCCCAGGAATCTGCATTTTAAACTGTCTCTCATACGTGGTCACGTTTGAGAATCCATCCTCCATTCTCATTTCCCTCCAGACTTTCTCCATCATCTCCCAGCTTCGCTTTGACACAGGGTGACCTACTCTCAAGAGCCGATGTCAAGGAACATCCATGTGATCAAACCAGGAGAGATGCTCTGCTGTCAAGGCCCAGGCATCTAGATATCATCCGGACCAGGGCACCTGGGGGGCTCAGTTGGCGGAGTGTCCGACTTCACCTCAGCCCATGATCTCCAGGTTCCTGAATTCGAGCACCACATCAGGCTCATTGTTGTCAGTGCAGAGCCCACTCTGGATCCTCTGTCCCCCTCTCTGCCCTTCCCCTACTTGCACTATCTCGAAAACAAATATTAAAAAAAAAAAAGAGAGAGAGAGATTGTCAGAAATGAATCATTTAGACAGCTATGTTTCCCCAGAGATGAGAATTTGGGCACTTTTGGGGGAGAAGTAATGCTTTTTAACACACTCGATATGTTTTTGTTTGAACTACTCAGCCCCTGAAATACGTTATATATGTCTCTGCCTTTCTGCCTTGATAAGCAAAGCACTTGGACACAGTAGAACCTTTTCTTAGTGACTAAGGTCATCCTTGTGAACACTGAGTCATAATGTGCGGTGTTCCCAGTGTGGGGCTGTTGGCCACTGCGTTGTCTGGCACTGAGGTGATCCTACAGTGACTTCTCAGGCTCCGTCTGCTTCATAAAGACAGACCATCTCTTTTGTTCTTGGCATTTCTGCTACTGCTGCCTTTTCATTCCTGCCTCCAATGTGTTACAAGCTTGAAACCAACAAAAAGGTGTTAGGACACGTCTAGTAAGATTAAATAGGATCTGTGTAAGGGATCCTGGAGCTCCCATATGGTTAGAGAATAGATTTCAGCGTATGCTCTCGGAAACATCTTTCAGCTTCCCAGGGGTGGTCTTCCTGTGGATTCCCTCACAGTTATGGTCCAGAGAGGTGCTGGATCGATGCAGACCGGATGGGGTCCTGGCTGTGGGCTTCACCGATCTCTCTATCCATGCATAGCATACATCCAACCAATTACTTAAACTCTAACTACACATCTACTGACTTCGTGTATCTGGAGCGGAACGGCATCAATAACTCCAGTTGGTGACTGATCTTCTCCCCCTAATGGTAAAAGAGTAAGAAAGGTGACTGAGGAAAAATAAAAACAAAAACCAAAAACAACCCACTGTTTACAAAAACCCCATGGGTGTGGTTAATGGTTTAAGTAGTTCAATCCTTAGGTCATCCTCTACCAAATTTTCCAAGATGACCCTGTGTTCCACAAATTCCAAAAATAGTTTTAAGTCTCCCTAGAAAAGCACCTGTGTTTAAAATAAATGTGGACCATCTACTATTAGGCAGATTTAGATTCTCCAGGACAAGATAACCCCCCCTTGGATTTATGAGGCACCCAGCAGGGGTGCGCGTGGGAGAAAAGGTACCCAGGGCCACCGTGTGTGCTGCCGGGCGTGCTGGGGGCCGGCGATGCCACTAGGCCTGCACAGAGGGAAGGAGGCAGAGACAGACTCCCGAGACCAGGGTGGGTAGGGTGCCTGCCAGGCTGCAGAGGGCACCCTGACAAGGGCACAAGGCTTGGCTGGGGCCCAGGGTCAGTTCCGGGCCCCACCTGAGCAAGTCAGGGAGGGTAAAGCCAGGGCCCAGAAATCCCAGGGCATTCCACTTCCGTTCTGGCGTCAGCTCATGTTCTACGAGACCCAGGACACACGGACTCTTCGGGGATTTGTAGCTTCTAGGGTCCGAATCACTTCCGCACTTAGAATCTGAGCCTCTGTAAATTCTGCTTCTTAAATTGCGGTTAAGAGCATCGAGTCACCACAGTAAACTTTAATTCACGTGTATTCTAGGAAAACTTAATAGCCTACTGTTGACCAAAAAGTCTTACAGATGGACACAAACAGTTGATTAACACATATTTTGGTATTATATAATGTATTCTTTGTTTTTCATTTTCCATATCAGCTTTTATTCTGAGAATGGTTACATGTAATTTTTGACCATGAATTTTAAAAAGGGTTTCCTCAAATTTTATTTTTTAATAATTTACTGTCCAGTTAGCTAACACACAGTGTATTACAGTGTCGTCTCGGCTTCGGGAATAGATTCCTAGGATTCATCTCTCACATACGACACCCAGTGCCCACCCAGCGAGTGCCCTCCTCAGTGCCTGTCACCCACTTTCCCCGTCCCCCCACTCCCACCCCCATCAACCCTCAGTTTGTTCTCTGTATGTAAGTCTCTTATGGTTTGCCTCCCTCTCTGTTTGTAACTTAATTTTCACTGGAGGGCATTATGCTAAGTGAAATAAGTCAGAGAAAGACAAATATCGTATGATTTCACTCATATGTAGATTCTGAGAAACTACACAGATGACCATGGGGTAAGGGAAGGAAAAATATAAAATATAAAAATATATATTAATTTATATAAAATATAAAAATATAAAATATAAAAAATATAATGTATTCTTATAGGGAGCTAGAGAAAAAACTGTTAAGAAAATCTTAAGGAGGGGCTCCTGGGTGGCTCAGTCAGTTGACTGTCCATTTTGGCTCAGGTCATGATTTCACAGTTTGTGGGTTCGAGTCCCGCGTCGGGCCCTGTGCTGACAGCTCAGAGCTTGGAGCTGCTTCTGATTCTCTGTGTGTGTCTCTCTCTCTGCCCCTCCCCTGCTCATGATCTCTGTCTCTTGAAAATAAATAAATTTTAAAAAAGAAAATCTTAAGGAAAATAAGGCACTGTACTGTATTTATGGAAAAAACCCACTTATAAGTGGAGCCCTGTGGCTCAAACCCATGTGGATCAAAGGTCAATTACACACTCATGCAAATTCTCCACGTGGCCACCAGCGAGGGGACCAACCCCTCCACCGTCTGTGTGGCTTCGGTTATGGCTTCCTCATCCCTCACCCACTCTCCTGTGGAGAGAAGTGAGACGACATGGATCATTTCACAGAGATCTCAGTCTGTTAGGTGCGGAGTCAAAAAATCTTAGTATCGCTTCCCTCAAATCCGAGTCTCATCTCATCAGCAAATCCCCACAAGCACATGGGGGACAGGACGGAGGACCCTGCTCTTCTAGCTCTTTCACAGGCCTCGGTGACGGGAGTTCTTTCTAGACTCCCGCCCAGTGTGGCCGACGGGTCGCACCCTGGAGCCCTCCCCACCAGGACCCTCCTGCTGCTTGGGCAGGCGGGGTGCAGCCTCCCTGACCCCAACAATGGACACACAGCAGCAGGCGGGCCAGTGCAGGGCAGTGTGTGGAGGGCAGCACAGCAGTGGGCCGGAGAGCCGGGGAGGGCTGGCGGCCGAGGCCCCCCCCCCCCCCCCCACCCAGAGCAGACGCCATCTCTCCCTTGGCCCAGTCCTGTGGCAAGAGCACCTGTGATCCCAAGTCTGGAAGGGGTGCAGGGGTGCAAAACTCCCTCCGCTCACACCACCGGGGGGCGTGTCTGTGGGAGACAGAGCTGCTCTGGCTTATTCCAGAGACAGGGACGACCTTTTACAAAGGTATTTTATTTCAGCAAACAAAATACTGGTTCTTTTAAAGGCATAAAAAAAAATTCACACAATTTTAAGTTAAACCTGAAGGTAATGAGTTTACACTCGGACACCCCATTCAATAACTGTCTCCTCTTCCTTCTCAGCAGGGAGCCACTCGGGCTGACATGTGAATCGCGAACTCTAGAAAGGAAGACAGAAACGCTAAGTACGAAATGTTGGATCAAACACGAACAGAGGTTTACTTGCTCAGCATTAACCCTCGTGATCAGCCAGTTCAACTTAACAAACTGAAACCACTGGAAGCTGGGATTTTCTCTGTCTCCCTGGTTTTCTCTGCCCCTCTCCTGCTCTTTCTCTCAAAATAAATAAATAAACATTTAAAAAAAGTGTTTAAAACTCCTCTTTGGGAATTCCTCTTTACAGAAGCACAGTATCTCAGGGTGGAGGGGGGTTAGGGCACGGCTGGCCCCGTGCTTCCTAGAGCGACATTGCTGACAAGGCTGTGTTAAGAATCCCCAGTGGATGTTAACTAAAATTTAAGTTAAAAATACACATATATATGTTAAGGGGGGAAAAAAAAGAATCCCTTAATGGGTTTTCAAAAGAACAGAAGGGGGTGCCTGGGTGGCTCAGTCAGCTGAGCTTCTGGCTTCGGCTCAGGTCATGATCTCGCAGTTTGTGGGTTCGAGCCCCACGTCGGGCTCTGTGCTGACAGCTCAGAGCCTGGAGCCTGCTTCTGATTCTGTATCTCCCTCTCTCTCTGACCCTCCCCTGCTCGCACTGTCTCTGTCTCTCAAAAATAAAAAACATTTAATAAATTAAAAAAAAAAAAAAGAAGAAGAACAGATGTCCACACCCCACCACACATAACGGGATCTCTCTGGGGCTGGGGGCCTGGAAATCCGCACCTTTAACAATTCCGATCAGTAGCCAAGTTTGGGGCCCGCCGATCTAGCGACCCCTCCCACCATATCTGAATCCTCCCATTTTTAGAGAGGCACAAATTCAAGCTGATAAGTGGAAGAACCTAGATCAGCGCCCCAGAAGGCACCAGAACGAAGGGAAGGGCCACTCACCCTATGCTCACTCTGTGAAGGGGCTTTAAGAACTACTTCCTGGTGCCTTAACTCAACAAACGCATTCTGGGCACCTTCTGGGTGCTGTGCGAGGCCCAGGGCTACCGCGGCGAGTATGGCTCCATGCCCGGGGAAGAGGCCGTCGGGAGGGACCCTCGGGACCAACAAGCAAAGACAAGGGGCCTGAAAGTCTCTCGTGGTCCCCAATTCGATGTGCAATGGTAGGTGTTTCTAGTATGTGTGCTTCTGCTGGGAGAAGGTCCACAGCTCTCAGGAAATTCTCGAGAGTTCTGTGACCCAACACCTGCTAAGCCCACCTCCCGGACACAGGAGCAGCGCCGAGGCTTGGAGCAGAGGCGGCACGACGTGGCTCATTGCACCCAGGGTGAAAGGGGCCAGGATGGGCACACCTCGCTGTCCACAGATGCTCACCGCCGGAGAACAGGTGGGTCAGACCCGAGGTGGGGGCGGATCTCTGACTCCCACGTCTGTGCACCGCACCCCCCTCCCCCCGGCCTCCCGCTGTAAATTTTGCATGTGCCATGTCCCCTTTGTACCTCTGATTTTCCCCTCTAGTTATCTTTCTTCTCTGACTGCTTCTTCTTTTCAGCTTCCAGTTTTGCTTCTAATCTTTTCCGTTGGTAGATTTTGACGCCAGCAAATGCCAGGCAGAGAATTAAGGTTTTTGCTGCCAAGATATACAGCAGCAGGGGCACGCGTTCAAGGACCTGAAAGAAGAAAGCAAGCGTTCTAAATGTTCTGTGGTTGATAAGGAATGTTGCTTTTACATTCCTCCGTTTAACAACCCCCTACTGCACGCCTATTGCGTCACAGGCACTGGGCCGGCTGCTGGGGCGACACCAGTGGCCAGGACAGACGAGGTCTAGTCTTCCCTCCGCCCTCCATCGTGCCCTTGCTGCTGGCTCGTGAGCGAATGAGCCACAGATCACAGACGTAACTCTGGTCTCTCACAACTGCATCAGCCCGTTTGACGGTTACCCCAGCCTCTGCGCCGAGGCAGCACTGTGGTCCAGCGACAGCTCTGCTCTGCCACTGACTGGCCATGTGACCTGTGTCTGGGCTTCTGCCTCCTCAAGGGAGGCGGACCAGACCTTCCCTCTAGATTTTCCAACCGTAGGAAGTTACAATTTCCTCTTGGTTATGGCGACTCATTAGCACTGGCGCTCCAATAAATATACAAATACAAGAAAATTCAAGACATGAAAACGTAGCTACTTATTAACTGTTTCTATAATTTCCTGTTAGAGGGTAAGTCTTAACCCATGGGCTAAAATGACGTGCGGTGAATAGCTATGGATTTGAATCACTCTCTGTACTAGTAGGGACGTTATTATGATAAGTCTACATAGCACAATAGTGTCTGAAGGCAAATTCTATACTTGTTTCATAAACATGGTTAGTATGACTAGAATGAGAATTATGAGCTGTTCGTGTGATTAAAAATTCCTTCCCAAACAAGGCTGGCTTTGGTTGAGCGATCGCTTATTCTAGAGGACTAGGGAGGATTTATTCCAACGAAACTGGTAAGCTGCCCGACACAGCTCTGCGATTCCTACATGATGAGATCCTACTAGATTCTACTAGACAAGAAGCGCATTTGTCTCTCCTTGTAGCAGAACGAGTCTGCGAAAACTAGCCGGGAACCGTGTGCTCGCGGAGCGGGAGGCTGGGAGAGGCTTCGAGCCTGACTCGGTCTGCCACCTTGTCTTACGAACGAGGAGTGTGAAGCTCACGGGCTGGGGGAGGCCCCCGTCACGCAGCTGATTCCCGACGAGGCCCGAGACAGAGCGAAACATCGGAACCTGTCTGCCGGGCTTCTTCCCACGGCTTCCCGATGTTCAAGGAAACGGGACTGAGGAAATCATAAGTGATGTACGTATGTGTTTGTACAATTTTACTAAAATTCTTTAGACTCAGACCTAGATACAGATTTCAAGTTTAGAAGTCGTGGCGTCAGGTCGGGCTCCGGGGAGCTTCCTGGGCCCCACGTGCCTCCCGCCGATCTTCATCCCGTGGCGGGCGGACTCCAGCCTCCTGTCCCCAGCACAGATGGCCCGTCCTAATCTTAATACCTGAAAACATGTCAAGTCTGGAACGGGGAGAGTCTGACGGAGCTCAGAACGCTCTAGAGCCCGGACTCTGTTCTTCACTAAACCACACTGTAACATGCATCTTCCTCTCCCCGTCACCAGCTTTACAATTATGCAAATAAACGATGCCTTGGCTACTGAAGTTACTAAGGCCAACCGGAATCACTACCTCTGAAGTTATTTGTCAGGTCACTCACGGGTATTTGAGGACGGCAAGCGGGTGCAACGGGAACAGACATCAAAAGGAGGACTCCAAATATTTACATTGTTTTAATTTAACTCGAACAATCAGAACCCAGAATGCTGGGGAAGAGTTTCCAACCACAGAGGCACCTTAATAACAAAGAAAAAATACAACATACGCGCTTGAGAAAGATCACTCGAGCAACAAGACTGAAAACATGGAAAAGTGAAGCTTTTTATCGTGACCAACAGAAGCAGCTGAGAACGCAGATCTTCCGCACGCAGACTTAGAGCTGACCTCCACTACCTCCCCCCGGTAGCCCTCTAACTCATACATTTTCCTGCAGCTTCTCAGTCAAGAGGAGGCTGGACGCCATGTTTACAAACCAGCTATGAAAGAAAAGAGTGTTAAATGTTCTTTTATTTTACTTCCTTGGCAGCAAACATCAAGCAGTTCAGCGGCGGAAGCCCCCTTCTATGCCCACTGGGTTGATCCAGGCCAGCTGAGCACGAATCCACATGGGAAAGTTACCCCTCGGGGTCTCCCCATCTCCACGGCTGAGCCTGTGGGGTCCGACTATGACGGAGCCCACATCACAGCCCACGGTTCCCTGGGATCTGAACATCAAACAGCTTTAGCAGTGACGGGAATATAGAATTCAACTGGAAGTTAGAGAATGCTCTGAGTTGGGAATACATCAACAAATGGACAGAGGCAAGCGGTTTTGGTATTTACTCTCTTTTGAAAGGTAGTGGAGAGGAGGCAGCCAGAGGCAGAAGTTTCAGGACTTGGTGGTGGGGGCCGGGGGCGGGGGCAGAGTGATGGCAGCAGAGGTCAGGGACCCTTCCCCAGGCTTAAAGCAAAGGGTTTCAGGGCCCCATTTCTGCCCCTCTGGGGGACTGAACTCAGTCATGCTAAATGTCTGCCTTTGATTTCTTTCTAATAAACCTCTCATTTTATTTAATTTTTTTTATAGTTTATTTATTTTGAGGGAGGGGGAAGGGCAGAGAGAGAGAATCCCAAGCAGGCTCCACAAGCAGGCTCCACACTCAACGAAGAGCCCAACACAGGGCTCGATCTCACGAACCATGAGATCGTGACCTGAGCCAAAATCTAAAGTCAGCCTCTTTAACCAACTGAGCCACCCAGGCACTCACTCTCTGTCTCTGTCTCAGAACAAACCAACCTTCAAGGGGGTCGATGAATAAAATGTTGTCGGGGGGCGGGGGGGGGAACGAGATCTATACCAATTTTTTTTTAATTTCTTAAGTTTATTTACTTTGAGAGAGAGCATGAATGGGGGAGGGGCAGCGAGACAGGGAGAGAGCGAGAATCCCAAGCAGGCTCCACTCGGACAGCAATGAGCCCAATGCACAGCTCAAACTCACATAGTGAGAGATCGTGACCTGAGCTGAAGTCGGACACTTACCCGACTGAGCCACCTAGGTGCCCCTGTACCAATTTTTAAAATAAATCCCCAATACTTGTGTAATGAGAATGGCTAACTTCTTAAACAATTAGCAAATACGGTTGCTAATGCACGTATCGACGGTCACTGATGCCACAGGCCCGCTGAGCCAGAAAGGGAGGCCCACAGGCCTACGTAACCCTCCTGCCTTCCAGAGCTCCATGCAGGCAGGATGCAGAGAGAGGCCACTCCTTTCCGACGGGACAGGGAAGGGCCCCCTCTTCACCATGAGGGGGTTCTCAGGCAGCCTCGGGGCTGTGTGTCTGCTTAAAGTTGGAAAGGTTTGGGCAGATTCTGTCCCTGACATAAGAAAGAACATCTTCTGTCACCAGCAGGACTGGCCTGCAGGGTCAAGAGGGCTGTCTGTCACTTTACGATTAAAAGTGTTCTCTGCGCCCCGCCCTAGCCCAGTGTTAACCCCGGACTCACTGGTCTCTGGGGGTGGCTCAGTCTGTGTGTTAACAAGTCCTCAGCAAGCCTTGAGCACCAGTTACTGCCTCTTGTCCCCACGGACTGTGGCCACCACAGAGAGGACAGGCCCTTCCCTAAGTCCCACCCCACGCCGCTTTCTGCTTCTTCCCTTATATCTCCTCGCTGCCTCGTCCTTCCTTCCAGCCTTTCCACTGTCAGCTCTGGAGGCCCAATATTTGCCGAACAAATGCTCCAACATTTTCAACCCCTCCAAGAAATCCTCACTCTGCCTCTTAACTTCAACCAGGCTTGTCCTGGAACATAGTCGCCATGGTCCTCCTGCATGGTCCCCCCCAAACCTCTGCCCCAAGGAGCTGGGGAAGGAGAGGGGTCCTCTGTCCTCTAGCTGCCTGGTCCTGCGCCCACACCTTCCCGGTGAGCCTTGCGGTGGAACACCGGTGGACGTTCTGAACAAGGAAATGCTTGCAAAAATACAAGGAGTTTTTTTAATATAGTTTGGAAATAAGTTGAAAATAAGTTGCATAAGTTTAAAAACACACACACTACACTTACAAATATGTAGAAAACATAAGAAAACACACCAAAACTGTTAATGGTGGCCATCTCTAGACAGTGAGACAACATGATTTTTGCTGGATTTTATACTTTCAAAGAACCTACAATGTAATCTATTTTTGTGGCTGCTCTCAAAACAGACCCCACCATAGCCCGCCCACTTCAGGGATTTCCCTCTGTAAGACCGGCTGACTGCTGCCCGCAGCCCACTGAATGCTTACGGCTTGCAGGCGACGACTGTCTGCCCTTGGCCCCGGGCTTCCCCCTGCTGAATGTGCCTTTTCTTTTTTTTTTTTTTTAATTTTTTTAAATGTTTTATTTATTTTTGATACAGAGAGAGACAGAGCATGAGATGGGGAGGGGCAGAGAGAGAAGGAGACACAGAACCGGAAGTAGGCTCCAGGCTCTGAGCTAGCTGTCAGCACAGAGCCTGACGCGGGGCTCAAACCCACGAATGTGAGATCTGACCTGAGCCGAAGTCGGAGGCTTAACCGACTGAGCCACCCAGGCGCCCCTGAATCTGCCTTTTCAAGTTGGAGTTGGAAAAAAAAAAAAAACAGTGCTGTTGGCAACACAGACGTAAAAGATTAGGGAAGACGACATCAAAATCTGGAAAGATTTTGGATGTGGATTGTTTCATAACATATTAACCCAGTTTGAAGAAACCAAAATGTGAAACCGTAGGTAAAACTTTTACAGGCGTGGTTTGGGCAAGGAAAGTGCGGCAGAAACGAAGTCTGGGAAGCCCCGTTCAAAGAAACGGCCTAGCCTTCCTCCAAAAGTCCGGTGACTAACTGTCAATAGGTTTTAACTTACAATAAAGTATTAAATATTATTAGGATTCCTGCTTTACTTCACTTTTTCTTTTTAATCAGCCTACCTCGACAGCACCGTTACCCTCAATTTTTACTATGAGGAGAAAGAAAAATCCCAAGCCACAAGGTTTATATTAAAAGTATGCTCACCTTCCAGTTCATGCTGCGTCAACTGAGAAGTCACCCCTGGTCAACGCAGGCACCCCAGACAAGCACATGAAGAGAGGAACTGGAAGGTCAGGTCTCGCTGTTCTGGGGGGGTGGGGGGGGAGAGAAGGAACAGGTCACTCTGGGTTTTCCAAAGCAGACCACCTCAGGAAGCCTTCCCTTTGATGGAGACAAAGGGCAGATGAGCAAAGACAACGAGCCCCACGGAGAGGAGGGCTCGGTGCCCCCAGCGAGCAGACCCAGAGCCTGGTGGAAAGCAGATGGCCCCGCTCAGGGCTCAGACAGGCTTAGCTCTTGGGGAGCAGAAAGGTCTCTGTGGCTGCTCTTTGCCGGGGTTGGGGACAGTGCTGCTCCTGAGGGGACAGGTGCTCCCTGCTCCACGCATCTGTGGACAGAAGAGTTCAAGTCCAAAATCGACTTCTCCATCCACCTCCTGTCCTGAGCAAAGAGCTGGCTGGCGGCTGAGTGTCTCTCTTTTTCAAGTCCTCTGAGTGTTAAGCTTATCTTGGTTTTTAAAAATATCTGGAGGAGAGTAAATGATACAGGAAAGAACTGTCCTCAGGAAGCAATTCCTATCTAGAATCTCATCTAAAATGTGAAGGAGACCTAGGGGAGGGAGAAGCAGGAAGTGACAGGTCAGGGGACACAGCCGGAGCACAGCGTCTGCTCCAAGGCCTTGTATGTCATTATTTTTACGCTGTGGCACGTACCCCAAGAGTCAGACGACTTGAGCTCTGGATGAAGAACCCACAGACTCTGGTAAGTGACTTCCCTCCCAGGGCCTTGGTCCCATCTGTAAATGAAGAAAGGGGGTGTCAACTAGAGGGGCTCTAGGACCCCGACTTTTTTCTGAAATTTGGCAACTTCCAGGATCCTCAGAGCTTCCTGTCACTGTGCGCAGCTGCACGACAGCACATTAGCTGTGCAAACTCAATGAGTCTTCACGCCAGCCCAGGAGGGAGGCTTTACTGTTCCGTGTCAGAGATGAGGGAACAAAGTTGCAGGGGTCGCACAGGGACTGGGATTTGAACCCATCCAAGGTGACTCCAGAGTCTTACCCTGCCTGATGTAGCAGAAAGCACTACATTCAAAACTCATAGGGATGCTTGCCTTTAAAGGTACTTAGAATCGAGAAAAGGCGCAAGAAGATTTCGGCTTTTAAAATGGGGATAATAGGGACATCTGGGTGGCTCAGTCGGTTAAGTATCTGGCTTCGGCTCTGGTCATGATCTCACGGTTTGTGGGTTCGAGCCCTGCGTCAGGCTCTGTGCTGACAGCTAGCTCAGAGCCTGGAGCCTGCTTCAGATTCTGTGTCTCCTTCTTTCTCTGACCCTCCCTTGCTAGCTGTCTCTCTCTCTGTCTCTCAAAAGTAAATAATAAAAAAAAAAAAACATTCTAAAATGGGGATAATAGAATGAACTTTGGGGAAAATGTTTTATTAAAATTTTTACTTACAAAAGCATATATATATAAAACATTCATACCTCATTGATTCAAGGTCATAGTATCTGGAAAACAGGCTGGCGGTTGGCACAAGATAACCAAGTTTTCCCCATGACTTCTTCCAAAGCCAGATAAGTTAATGATAGGAATGTGCACCCCAAATCTGTTTAAACGCGATGACGTGATTGAAGGTGCTCATTTTCCTCATGGGTAAGTGGCCTGTTTGTCTTTAAGGAGCCCCAGATTCTGACTCGCACTAGAGAAACATGTTCCTATAACCTGTTGCCAGAATTTTCACTTACAGTAATCTTTGATAATCTCAGAGATCAGCCATGTTGTAATTTAACAATGCGAAGGTTAAGTAAATTTTAATTTTACAATTCATGCTGTAATTGAGTGGTCTACAAGTACAGTAGGTAAATCTGGCTGTTCTTAATTTTCTGTGGCCATATTAATGCATTAATGTAAGTAATGTATTAATCATGAGAATTAATGTAAGAATTAATGTATTAATGTAAGATACATTAATGGATTCATGTAAGATACTGATTCCCAAGGTCAAGGGCAACAAACAGGTCCAAAAAGCTTATAGGAGGAAATACACTTAAAAGAACATCCCATGGGGTGCCTGGCTGGCTCAGCTGGTAAAGCATGTGACTCTTGATCTCGTAGTTCTGAGTTGAAGCCCCATACTGGGTATAGAGATTATTTAAGTAAATTAATTTAAAAAAGAGAGTGTTGACTTAAAAAAGAACACCCTCTGGCAACCAAATACTGCATTTACTACTGGTGTGACCTTGGACAAGTCACCTGGCCTCTCCGAGCCTCGAGCCTCGGATCCCTCGTTTGTAAATTCTTCAGAGATTGGATTGTAAACGCTAAGCACAGTGCTCAGCACATGGAAAACATTAAATAAATATCAACCATTATTGTTATGATGAGTATCTCTCCTTCTGCTAACAGACAAGCCAAGCTTAAGAACCATAAACAAGAGGCAACCAGTGCAAGCCATTAACCTCTCTGAACCAAAATGTTCTCCTTTTCAAAAATCGGAATCCAAAGAACAACTCTGCAACTCTGGAATTCGTAAGTCTCCATTTTCTCTGATTATCACCCAACCTGACTGTGAAAACTTACTGGCAGTTGCCTCAACTTCATACCTAGGATGATGAAATTCAAGCTCTTTAGAAAGAGACATATTTAAAGTCAGCCTACAAAAAACGTAGTGGAAGCAATGCAGTGAGAGGGTGGGAAGGAGACACAGGCTGATCAATCTAGCTCATTCCCACCTGCTGCTTCCAAATTATAACTTTCCTTATGATCTGTCAACTGCATGCTCTAACTGGGGCATTTTTGTAGCACCTGGCAGGGCTTCAGCAAATGAGAGCTAAGAAAGCTAAAAATACCAGCAGGCTATTAGCTGCGGTGTCATATTGATGCAATATTAGACACAGAAAGGCAGCTGGTGTCTGAGGGCTGGGCTGCAAAAGCCAACGAGAAGTGGACAATGTTGAGACATAAAAACTGTGTCGTGCTGGAAGTTTCAGACTTCCCCTGGAACTAGGCATAATTTAAGCCAACTTAAATCTGAAAAATAACAATGGCTTGGATCGAAGCCTATACTGCAAAAATATCGTTTTCCCCCTTTGCCAGATTTATCCTAAAAACCAGAAAAGCTCTCCGTTTATTCAGGTAGGACCATGAAAGCCATCTGGACAAGCCACTGTCCACAATCTACGCTTTCTTCCTGGCACACCTAACAAACTCCTGGGTGGTCTGTCTCCCGGGATCTACACGCTCATTCCAGCCGCTAATTAGGCTAATTAGGCCGAGTCAGTCTGAACGTTCGGAACCTGTTCCGCATTCCCGGTCTCTACCCTTTTCACCCAATCATTAGAAGCTAGGTGGTGCGAGGAGGAGGGGTTGCAGGTGAACCTTGGGCATCACTCCGTCCACCTCGGAACCCACTGCCCCGTGACCTGCGATTCCCAGGACCAGAGAGGCTGGATCTCGGCTCTTCCGGAACCGACCCTTGGGGAGTTAACACCTAACCCGGGGATGAGGGCCACCGGCGGCTCTTGCTTCCCCCATCCACCCACAGAACAGGGTGTCCAGAATATTCGCTCATGCCCAGAACTCTGGGCCCCACCCGGACCTCGTGCCCGCCTAAACACAGCGCCTCCGGCGCCGGATCCGCGGATTCCGCGGCGCCGGAAAGGCCGGGCCAGGCAGGGGCGCTCCGCGAAAGGCGCCGCAGCTGCCGTCACCTTCCCGGGGAAGCCCGCGCCGCGCGGCAGGGACCGGTTGGAGGGCATCCCAAGCAGAACAGCAAACGCAGGACCGACCACCGGGCCCCCCAGGGTCCCCCAAAAGCTGTCGGGCTTCGGGTCAGGATCCCGCTGAGCAGAGGTCACTCACTTACAGCTCCAGGCCGCGGAGGGCCCTGCGCCGAGGCCTGCACTCGAACAGTTAACACCCCCAAGGCGACGGGGAAACTACATGTCCCGACAGGCACTGCTCCGCGCGCCGGCGCAGTGGCTGTGGGCCGCGTCCGCGGGCTTGGGCCCGGTACGCAGGCGCAGTGGTATGCCCGGCACCAGCGCTGGGGACTTCACGGGAGTCACGGGTCTCGATTGGCACCGCCGGGCCCTGTTGTCCGGGTCCCGGCGCGTTCCCGTTGTGAACCTGCCTGAGCCGGGGGAGATCGACGGCCGGAGGGCTGGGCGTCCCGCTTCCTCTGGATACTCTTTATTTCTGTCTACGACTGCGGATGCTTGGGTCCCCAGAAGTTTCCAGATAATAACCTTCATTGCTGACAAAATGCATGCCTTTTCCTTTGGGATAACGGTAGCCCAAGTACTGGATTCCCAGCTGCCTTCATTCACCAGACGCGCAGTACGCGTGCCCGGCTCGGGCACACTCAGCCCCTGCCCCGCGGGAGGGCGCAAGTCGGACCCCAAATAATTCCAAGGGTGACGACAGGGAATGTTCACGGATTTCATTCTCCTTGCTCGGCTCACCCTTCTGCGGACTGAGGAAACAAGCAAGGGGAGGATAAGTGGCTGGCGCAAGAACACCCGCGAGTTGCAGGGACAGAATGTAGATTCGAACACAGGAGGTCTGACTCCAAATCCCTTTATGACATTTTGTGGTGATGAAGTACAAAATGTTAGGCGCGCAGAGGAAAGGACAAAGTGAGGGGTGGAGGGTATAATTCGGTTGACAAGCGAAGTTTCCTATAGAAAGTAACAAAACTAACTTTGTTGTGAGCACTGTGAGGTTCTTGTCTCACTGAAGTCTCCTAACAAGCCTAGAACAGGGCATAATATAACGAATTCACAGATGAGGAAACGGAGACACGGAAAGATTCATTTGTCCAGGGTTTTAAAGCCAGCAAGTGCTGGAGCTGGGACCTGAGTCTCAGTAGTCTGGATGTAGACTATCTGGGCAACAACTACCATGGGCTCCTTTTCAAACCACTTCTGAAGTCTTCCGTCAGAAGTTAAGTGGGTTCAGGCCATATGGAGCCAGGAATCCAAGCAGTTGGAGCTCTAAAAGCAAACGGAATAGAAAAAAACCAAAAACCCACAGCAAGTTGTTTGAATGGGCATCTTTAGTTGCCAAGTTGAAAATGGAAAGCCTAGGACTTGGAGAATTAATGTTGAGATGGCAAACTGGAGCAAGCGGTGTCAACAACTGTATACCCAACATGCTTCCAAAGATTGGGCTTTTCGCCCACCCCCAACTCCCAAAGTAAAGTTGGATGATAACCGTTTATGTTACCAACTATGCTTTCAGTGATGATAATAAAATGCACTATCTTATAAAAATCTAAATTTCTTTCCCTCAATTTGGTTTCCTGTGTGAAAGATAAAACCAGACACCAGTTAAAGCATTAAGGATAGACTGACTTCGGTAACTACTGCAACAGAGAACAGGGTCCAGTATGAACCAAAGTCAACTTTGGTTTGTGTAGTGGGAACTCGGCATCTTAGGGGGAGAATGGGGGAGTGAGGTCAGTTGAGCAGAAACAGGGAAGTGGAAATTTGCAAAAACTGGGGGATTAGTCTGATTTGACTTATCTGCAAGAGATACAAACTTCTGTCTTTATGACCAGAGACAGTGGTGCAAGTTAGAGCAAGGCACCCACTGGGTCAGAAGGGTTACCTCCTTGAGTGTTGGCATTTTAAAGAGACAAGATAGTTCTGGGTGGTAAAACATTTATATCTCAAAGCGGGAGAGAAAAGATTTCTAATTCTACGTTTTCTTTTTTTCAATTTTTTAAAACGTTTATTTATTTTTGAGAGACAGATCATGAGCTGGGGAGGGGCAGAAAGAGAGGGATGCACAGAATCGGAAGCAGGCTCCAGGCTCTGAGCTGTCAGCACAGAGCCCAACGCAGGGCTCCAGCCCAGGAACTGTGAGATCATGACCTGAGCCGAAGTCGGACGCTCAACTGACTGGGCCACCCAGGCGCCCAAATTCTACATTTTCTAAAGTAACTGTTGTAAGAGGGGCTTCTGGGAGCCCATCTGCCTATCTCCAGGTTTGGGCTGGAACCAACAGTACATTTTCCTGGCAGCTTGTTGAGTTTGCTCAGGAAGTACTCCAAAGGGAGCTGGGGTCCTCTTAGGAATGCGGCCTTGAGCTGTTAGAAGCTATGCTAGTGTTTGTTCAAGTCTCTTAGTGTGGAGAGGGGAACAAGATCATTTGTACCAAGTCTCTACAGTATTTATAGGCCGAGGCTGAGGCCTGCTTGATGCTCAGAAGAGACTGACAAGAAGTCAGAAGATGGTCTTTATCACCTGGTAGAAACCTTGGGTCTCTGTCTGGCTCCAGACCCAAGGCCAGGATTCTGTAGCTGGGGCTGCTGCTCTGGGCACACTGGGATGAACGTTCTGTGTGCATTTCTGGATTTCTGATTTGAGGAAGGAGGTCACAAGTGCTCTGTGAACATAAATGGCTTTCCATGACACCGTTGTAATGCTTATGTTAGCAAAATTGCACATTTGTTACTAGGAAACAACTATCTTGTGAACACCTCGTTCTGGAGATATGATCCTTGTAAGCAATGGAAGACATCCTACAAGCCTTGAAGAAGGGCGTCTTTTTTGAACTTTGTCTTGGGACTCTGAGACTTTTTTGTTAAGATTTGATTTATTCATCATCTCTATATTTTATTTATCTATTATTATTTTAAACGTTTATTTTTGAGAGAGAGCGAGTGGGAGCAGAGGAGGGGCGGGGGGGGGGCACAGAATATGAAGCAGGTCCCAGGCTCTGAGCTGTCAGCACAGAGCCCGACATGAGGCTCAAACTCATGAATCACCAGATCATGACCTGAGTCAAAGTCAGATGCTTAACCACCTGAGCCACCCAGGTGCCTGTATTTATTATTTTTTAATATTTATTTATTTTTACCTTAAGAGAGAGAGAAAGAAAGAGAGTGAGCATGCATGAACAGGGGAGGGGCAGAGAGAGGGAGACAGAGAATCCCAAGCAGGCTCCACACTGTCAGTGGGGCTTGAACTCATGAACCTTGAGATCATGACCTGAGCCAAAATCAAGAACCGGACACTTAACCAACTGAGCCACCCAGGCACCCCTACAGCCCTGAGACTTGAGGCCCAACTCACAATGGCTGTGCCTTGGCTGAGGAGATGGGGAGATAGGGGAGGAGAAAGCTAAACTGGGAGGCACAAAGCAACGGCTTCGTACATCTGTCTTGGCTTTGACTTCCTACTCTGAGCTACTCTGAGAGAGTAGGCCTTAACGCGTTAGGTCACCCTCCTGTCCCTTCTCCAGCTCTGCCCACTCTGTGTTGACCGCCTTTATAACCTGTCACGTTCTATCTTTCTATTGTGATGTTTACATACCTGACTTGCTCTAATGAGTAGGTCACTCCAGCTCAGGGAGCCTCATGCATCTCTACATTCCTGGGGTCTACACCAGTGGCCTGAGTAGATAGACATTAAGTATCACTTGGCTTAATTAATAGATGAAGTCACCTAATCTGTGGATTGCATCTATAATACAATGTAGAGATATAATTGTCTAGCTTTTCAACAGACATCAGTAATTCAGACACCTTCTACACCATAAGTCTCTTGAAACATAAATGAAAACAATTGTAAATGGAAGAAAATAAAGTGAGTGAAAAAAATATTTATTTATAAAGTGATGTTACAACTTTTTGTTATTTTTCCTATAATAACAAGAACTTTAAAGAGTTAGTTTTCCACAAAACTTTAGATGTTAATTTAAAAATATGATCTGTTGCCCCGGGTAGTTCTTAAAGATGCCACGTGTCTGTTGTGGACAAGTGGCCCTTGTGAAATGTTCGTTCTGTCTTCAGACTTCCCAATAAGCTAGATAGCGGGAAAGCAGTATGCATAAAGCAACCTGGTGATTCTGTCCATTGATCACTTCAGACTCGACATGCATGAATTAATCGATAAATGCTCTGATGTCAAGCCTGTGAGCAGATGACACATTTTTGAACCACAGCCTCTGCGCAATACATCTGGGTTATTTATAAAGTGAATTCGTCACATACGAAGTAATGTTTCATGAGGAAGACGGTCCAGTGACTTGTTAGTACCTGCCCCCTCCCCAATCCTTGCTGCTAGCACACAGGCTCTGTACTTCAAATTTGACTTTATTTTCACTAACTTGACAAAATGTGTCAAATCTGACATTGATTAAAATGACATTTATATTGCACAAAAAGTAAAAGAGGTCTTCAGCATAAAACGCTACTCTGATGAGCAAGTATAAATCACACTGAGATGAAAATGTCACCTTAGTTGAGTTGTCCCATGGTCTCCATGAAAATTCTCAACAGAAAGCAAAAAACTTCATGTCTTCTAAGCAACGGCAACTTGGATTTGCTCCGCTGCACAGGTACCTCTTCATGTCCAGGTATCAGCTGTTGGCATCACGCCTTTCCTGCTTGTCAAGGAGCCATCTTGAACCCTGCTGCCCCAATGTTCTCGTGGATGGTGCTTCTTGATTCTTCCAGATTCAAAATTTGACTCTTGTACTTCTCTTGCCAATCTTCCACGATGTACTGGTGGTAGGGGTCGTTGGAGTGCTCTTGGCGCTTGGATTTCACCGTGCTCACCAGGATAGCGACGATGATGAAAGAGAACATCCCAATCATCACCATGAGGTACAGGATGACATAGTAGAAGTTCTCAGCATCAAGTTTGGCTTGCAGGGCCTCTTGCTCAGCGGTCGTGTTGCTGCGCCAGTTGTCCATGTAAGTAATAAAAATCCTCTTGAAGACATCTTCCAGCGTCTGTGTCAGATTGGACAGAGTCGGCATATCTCCTTCCTGCTGCAATTTAAATAATAACATAGATGACCAAGGTTAAAACACTGATTCTTTCTGCATGTGCCTGCTTTAAGGGATAAAGAGAAGGGAATGCAAAAGGGCAGGTAATATAATTTCTTCTTTACCTGGTGATTGATTGCATAGTTGTTTTTTTTATTCTTTAAGCTTTGCATATTCACTTTATGTATTTTTTGCGTACATGACACTTTACAACAAAAATTTGATGGAGGGCTCCTGGGTGGCTCAGTAGGTTAAACGTCTGACTCTTGATTTCCGCTCAGGTCATGATCTCACAGTTCAGGAGTTCAAGCCCCACGTCGGGCTCCGTGCTGGTAGTGCAGTGCCTGCATGAGATTCTCTCTTTCTGCCTCTCCCCTGCTCTCTTTGTATCTCTGTCTCTCAAGATAAATAAACATTGTTTTTAAAGTTTGCTGGAGGACGTAAAACTATATATATAGTATCCTAATTTACATATGTGAATAAGTGTAAACATGTAAATGAAAATGGAATGAAGACTGGAAATAAATAGTTCAAAATGTTACGAGCGGGTGGTATACTTAACATTTTTTCCTTCTTTATACTTTCCTCAAGTTCCAAATTTTCATCAAGCACCTGGCCCTACTTTGTTTCTAAATAGACCAGTCACCTCACGATGGAAAGCATAAAGCCTTGCTCGGAACAGGCATTCAACGGACATCAGATGAGGGAGGCAATGACTCATGTCTGCTCCGTGTTTGCAGAGAGTT
This sequence comes from Helogale parvula, assembly GCA_004023845.1. NCBI lineage: Eukaryota > Metazoa > Chordata > Mammalia > Carnivora > Herpestidae > Helogale > Helogale parvula. The sequence continues at coordinate 63,167 of PJEM01004152.1, read as the reverse complement.
CTGAGGCAGAGGATTGCAAGGGACACTGGCAGGCTTTGCACGCTGTCCATCCCCTTTGTCTCTGGGACAAAGCATCCGGCAGGGAGGTGTGTGTCCATCCACATTTGAAAGAAGCATCTTTAAGTGGCACAAAGCAACGACCTGAGAGATCATTCATATTTCTCAAATCCAGCTCTCCTCTCCACCCTCACTGGCGCCGTCCAGGCCGCCAGCACCTCTCACCTGGATGACCCCGTGCAGTGCAATGCGCCCCTCCCCCAAACCGTCTCCTGGGGCGAGTCTGTCCCTCCCTGCCCTGTGCAGCAGTCACTGTGCTCTTTGGAAGAAGGAAATGGGATCAGGAGCACCTGGTTGCTCAGTCAATTAAGCATCAGCTCAGGTCATGATCTCACGGTTCCTGGGTTCAAGCCCCCTGTTGGGCTCTGCACTGACAGCATGGAGCCTGCCTGGGTTTCTCTCTCTCTCTCTCTCTCTCCCTCTCTCTCTCTCTCTCTCCTTTTCTAAATAAATAAATAGATAGATAAACATATTTTAAAAAGAAGAAAATGAGAGCATATTCCCTTGCTTTTAATACGATTCAGTACCTTCCTGTCATTCTGAAAATAAAGTCTCAATTCCCTAGTGAGGTTTACGTGGCTTGGCCTGAGCTGGTCGCCAACCACCTCCCAGTTACTCTCTCCTCGTGATGACTGGTCGTTCGTGCCTCCAAGGCAATCAGTGTTCTCCTGCTTCGGGACATTTGCACATTCTCTTCCCTCAACCTGGAGTAACTTTTCCTTTCTCTTCCCTCTGCTACCTCCTTAGCCTCTTGGCCCCAGCTTAGCAGTCACTTCTGAGAAAACTCCCTGGCCCGGCGCTAAGTCAGCTCCACGCTTACCACCACCTCTGTTCTCCAATAGCATCTTTTTTTTTGTTTTCTTCAAAGCCCTCTTCACAATATGTGCTGACTGTGGGTGTATCGCTGGTGTTTGTGTGTGATCATTGGCTTGTGGTGTCGTCTTTTTCACTCAGCTGGCATCTCTGTGAGACAGGGCTCATACCCCCTTTGCCTACCTTGGGACGGCGGATTGTCGCCACAGAGCCTGACACCGAAGGCACACAGCGGACGTTCAATGAGTGAGTTAATGTGCCAGGCACAGGCGAGGCTCTGGAAGGGTAAGTGTGAGGTTTCTGCCTGTGGAGGCTCAGAGAGGCAGGAGATCTGCAAACAAACAGCAACAAGAAGGACAAAAGGTCGTAAGAGGTATGGACAGTGTTACAGGAGCTCAGAGAATGGAGCCGAACATGGTTCCTGGACGGAGCACGCAGCGGTGAACAGAACTGAAAGGAATGTAGACAGACGGGAATCTGGGATGAGTCAGGACCTACGTACAGGTTCACACAGTCAGTACGAGCCCAGACAGCGGATTGGGGGTATGCCCTTCTGAACACAATGTCTGCTCTCTCCAACATGGCTTGCCTTTCCTCTTATAAGGAGAGATGTTTCAGATGTCCCTTCCTGCGGGAGGGGCCCAAGTAGACTTCCAGGTCTTTCTCTGATGCCTTCCCAACATTTCACTCTTTGAGAATTAGTGTAACTAAGTTAATAGGCTTTTTTCAATCCAATGTTTTAAGTCCGATTATTCAGAGAGCTCTCTTCCCCTCCAAGCAAAGCCTAGAGAGTTGAAAAGAAACTTAACAAATAGATAAGACTGCCCGCAAACACATGCCAGGCACGTTTTCCAAGCAATGGAACAGAGACATGTTTTCTCCCCCTTAAAATAATACAATTCACTGTGAGAGAGTATGGCTAAGCTGGTTTTAATCTTACACAAGACGTCACCACAGCCCCCTGACCCTTACAGAGACAAGATCTACTGTCTGGCTGGAATTTTATGTTTATTTATTTTAAGAGAGAGAGAAGAGGTGGGGGGAAGCAGCAGAAAGAGAGGGAGACACAGAATCTGAAGCAGGCTCCAGGGATCATGACCTGAGCCGAAGTCAGACGCTTAACCGACCGAGCCACCCAGGCGCCCCTCTGCCAACTCTTCTCTGCATCTTTATCCAATAAAGAGAACTGTGATTTTTCCAGCTTATATACCCCCCTACTGCACCTTCTCGAGAGAATTCAGTTTTCTTTAGTAAAGCCAAATTAAAGAATAGAGAGAACATAGCGACAAGTAAAGGAGAACCAGAGGAGCTAAGTGTACAAAATGAAGGGTTGGTGGGTGGGTACCGAAGTCACAGAGATGAATGGTGGGGGCAGTTCGGTATGGGGGAGGCTGCTGAGCGAACCCAGGGTGGCAGAAAACCAGCAAGGGGGAGGGGAATCCTTTTCCAGGCAGAAAATTAGGTTCCCTGCAGTGTTCTTTCTAAGGTGCTATCAAGATTGGAATTACTATTGAGGTGCCTGGGTAGCTCAGTCAGTTGAGGGCCCGACTTTGGCTCAGGTCATGATCTCACAGTTCATGGGTTCGAGCCCCAGGCCGGGCTCTGTGCTGGTGGCTTGGAACCTGGAGTCTGCTTCAGGTCCTGTGTGCCTGAGAGATAGTGCGGAGTATCTCTCCCCAACTTGTGCTGTCTTTCTCTCTCTCTCAAAAATAAATAAATAAACATTAAGAAAAAAACTTAAGACTGGAATTATTCCAGGTACTTTTGCTTTTTGGACAGCACTTTTTTGGGGGGAGAACTTCAGCATGCTCTGAGCACCCAAGGCCTTGCCTTGTGTCTGAGTTGCCCCCAGAGAGGCGGTAGCCTTTCAAGTTCCCAAGTGCTCCGAGCTCCTCTGTCTGCCCTGCTGCCCGTTTATCTCCCTTGTGGGCTGTGCAGAGACAAGACAGAGCCCGACACAGGGCTCAAACTCACGAACATGAGATCATGACCTGAGTCAAAGTCACATGCTCAACCAACTGAGCCACCCAGCTGCCCTGTAGTCTTTCATTTTTATACCAAGAATAGAAAAAGGTATGATTTACCATGAACATTCCATAAAAACACTTGCAATTAGGAAGAAATGAGGAAGGAAAACAATACCAAGAAGAAGAAGAAGAATGAGGAGGAGGGTGAGAAAAAGTAGGGGAAGAAGGAGGAGAAGAAGGAGGAAGAGAAGAACAGCAAGAGAGAGAAGAAAGAAGGAAGGAAAGGCCATCTTATACCAGGAAATCACTCCTTTTATAAATTTCCTGAAAAAGGAAATAGATTGCTTTGTTACTTAATTTCTCTAACAATAAAGAATTTGCAATAGAAGCTTACCTAGGCCGTGCTTGAGCTAGGAAACCCCTCGCTACAAAGCCACGCGGCTCTCAACCTCCCGCCTGGTGTTGGCAAGGTCTCCGGGACCACGCGTAAATCTCAGCCTGCTGGGCACCTTCAGCTCACAGCTGACCAAGCCTTTGTTAGCTGCAATCTGCAATCCAGGCGCTTATGAACCCAAATGTTTAATCTAATCTTACGTGGAAAGTTAAATACCGACTGGCAGTTGCTAAATGACCTTGGTGCCCAATGGGGGTGTGCCTGCTGAGAGTCTGCCATTGGGTAGGGGCAGTACATGTGTTCCCCTCGGGCCCCGTGATGCCAGCTCCACGCAGGACATTGCCACCCCGGGTACAGTGAGTCCCCCTCCTCAAGAAAAGGATTTGTGGACAGCACCATTCCCCACAGGACTTGTGCCCAGGGAAAGCATCCCAAAGAGGTGACTTGAACATGGCGACCTTTGGGTGGGTGTGGCTGGAGGGGAAGGCCAGTATGCCTCCCTGCAAGCCCCCTATCCTGACCACCTCTCATGATCCTAATTTTGTTTAAATACCCCTCTTGGAGACAGTCCTCAAGTGCCTTTACGGCAGCCTTTAGAGCAGCATTGTCATCTTGCGGGATGGAAGCTGGCCACGGTGAAGGGAAGTACAAAGGACACAGAAGCAAGTCCAGGAAAGTGTGTAAAGACTTCAAAAGAGCTGAACACTCTCTACTTACCAAAGATCCTTCTCGATCATCGTAGGCGTCCTTGGAATTGGACAGAGTGGGGCTTGGCAAGAGCTAACACCTAGTGAGTGTTACCAGGTGCCAGGTCCTTCTCAAATGCTTTAACCACGTGAGTCTCATGCAATCATTGTCACAACCCAATGCCATGGTGCTGTGAGGTTTGCGGGTAAGGAATCCAAGCACAAAGAGGTCAAGGTCATCTCAGGATGGCATAGAGGCATAGCCAGGATTAGAATCTAACCCTGAATGGTGGCTGCAGTAGTGACACCACTAAAATCACTCAAAGGTCATCGGGTTGCCCGTTACTCTGTCACATGCAAAGTAAGATTTACTTTGTTTTATAGTTGAATCTTCTCATCAAACGGTGCCCTGAGCAATGTGGCTTGAAATGCACTGGGTGGCAAGAGGAAGGTGGCTAGGCATAAAATTATCTACAAATTGTAGTAGTTAATGTAGTAGATGCGATCTAAAAAAATACAAGGATCTCTGTAATTGTTCACCAGCTTCTCACGACACCGTTTGTCCACATAGACTGTCTTCATTTAACACGATTAGGCAATCTCAACCAGAAAAAGTAAAAAATGGTTTGATGGTTCCTTTGGGCTGAACGTGTCTCCATGGAAACAGAGACCTTTCAATTGGCTCCCAAGGAAATTCCATTGGGGCAACTGTGCCACCTGCTGGTGGAAACAAGGAACAGACACCAATCTCTCCCTCACTCCTAAACCATCCTTGGCCGTTTAACTTGGGTCTTGAATTCTCCTAGTGCATAGGTGAGGGGAATCAAAACAGTGTGCAAGTCTATATTTCCGTAACTTGAGGCAGAACTGGAAGCAAGACATAGAGCCTGAGAGAGCTTGGCTTTGGAGGCTGAAAAACCAAGTGAGAAAATTGCTTAGTATTCCTGATCTCTGGACTCTTCATCTGTAAAATAGAGAGAATAAAAGTTCCTGCCTCACTGGGTTGTCATAAAAAATTCAATGAAGCTATGAGTGTAGAGCACCAAGTACAGAACCTGACACATAGTAAGATAGAAAGTGTTTCATACGTATTAGCTTTTACTGTTATTTTAAAGAGAAATACGCTCTCCTGATTTGAATACTGAAAACGAACCATGGACTGAAGGGGGAGGGGGAAGGAAGGAAGGGGGTGAAAGTCATGGTGGGGGGCACTTGTGGGGAGAAGCACTGGGTATTATATGGAAACCAATTTGAAAATAAACTATTAAAAATAATTTAAAAAATAAAGAGAAATACGCAAGAGGATATGGCAGAGAGGAGCAGAGCTTAACCGCTCCTCATCAAGGAAAAGAACATTCTAGCACTATGTGAAGAGTAGCTTTCTAGCGGTTTCTTTTTAGATAGCTCTTACTCAGGCCCTGATACACAGTTCACACAACTGGAATGAACTGTGGTCCTGACAAAATGGATGCAGAAATGGGGTGTAAATATGACCCAAGTATCAGTCGCAGGCTGAAGAAGAAAATGGAAGGAGGACAGAGATGCTTCATGCCCCCCCCCCCCCACAGGCTTCAGCCCCCCTGGCCTCTGCAAAAGACTCTTGATAGATTTACTCTGCATCGCCCTCAACAGGGGAGAAAAAGGGCTTCTGCCAGAAAGCGAGGTACGTAAAAGCAAAGGTTCTCTTTGAAAGTCAAATTGCAACCCACACCTTTACAGAGCTCCTCTGCGGACAGACGGCGTATGTTTTTCAAGCCCAGGGAGTTGAGGTTGCTTTTGATTCAAAATTGGATGTTACTCAGTTCAGCACTAAGAACCCGCAAATTCCTTCAAAAGATAAGAACAGTGGAAGACCTTGTTTAGAACTGAGCCTGCTTTTCAGGGTTATAGCACTGTTTTTAGGGCACTGCTACGGTACAAACCAAAAGGCTTCCTTAAGGGGAACGCAGCTACTAATGACAAGTAATGGGGAAAGCAGAAAGTTGGGTCTTTGTCTTTGGAGAATTTCAAATCAGTTAGTGCCCGTCTGCTTCAAGGTGATCCTGCGAGGAGATATCCTGCCTAGGCTTTATCTGCTGACCTCCTGTTATGGTGGGTAAGCCTAGTCCACATCCTCTCCTCTTCCCCACCCCTTGCCAGTACACCGCAATTTAGGGGTAAATCCAACTTCCGATTTTGCATTTCTGTGGTAATAGAAAAATTGTTCTTTGATGACCCAAGTAACGAGCTGTAATTAACTCTCCTATACAAGTGTTGTTTTACAAGGAATTATTTTTTTTTCATTTTTGCTGTCCTTGAATCTTTTCTTGTACACCTCAGTGGTTTAACATCATTACTCATCAGGGAAATGTATTTACAACCACAATGAGCTACCACCACACACCTGCTAGAATGGCTAATGTCCCTTTGTTTGCTTCTTTGTTGCTATTTTTTTTTTGTTTCTAATTTTTATCTAAATTCTAGTTAGTTAATGTGTAGTGTAAATTGGCTTCAGAAGTAGAATTTAGCGATTCATCACTTACATACAACACCCAGTGCTCATCACAACAAATGCCCTTCTTAATACTCATCACTTATTTAGCCCATCCTCCACCCATCTCTTCTGCAGCAACTCTAGGTTTGTTCTCTGGAGTTAAGAGGCTCTTATGGGTTGCTTCCCTCTCCCTTTTTCTTTTTTTCTTTCCCATATGTTCATCAGTTTTGTTTCTTAAATTCCACATATGAGTTAAGTCATATGGTATTTGTCTTTTTCTGACTGACTTATTTCCCTTAGCATAATACTACGTCATTGCATCCATTGCAAATGGTGAGACTTCATTCTTTTTGATGGCTGAGTAATATTTCATTGTGTACATATACCACATCTCTATCCATTCATCAGTTGATGGACATTTGGGCTCTTTCCATAGTTTGGTTATTGTTGATAATGCTGCTATAAACACGGGGTACATGTTCCCCTTGAATCTGTATGTTTGTATCCTTTGGATAGTGCAATTGCTGGGTTGTAGGGTAGTCCTATTTTTAACTTTTTAAGGAAACTACATACTGTTTTCCAAAGTGGCTGCACCAGTTTGCATTCCCACCAACAGTGCAAGAGGGTCCCCCTTTCTCTGCACCTTCACCAACATTTGTTGTTTCCTGTGTTGTTAATTTAGAATGGCTAAGAAAGAGTCCATTTTAAAGAACTGACAACACCAAGTGTTGATGAGAATGTGGAGTAACTGGAACTTTCGTACACTGCTGGTGGGAATATACAATGGTCCAACCACCTGGAAACAGTTTGGCACTTTCTTAGGAAGTTACCAAGTGGCCCCTACAATCCCATTTCTACTTAACCAGGATAAGTGAATAAAAGTATGTCCACAAAAACTTGTGAATGTTCATAGCAGCTTTATGCATAATAGCTAAAAAATTGGGAATAACCCAAATATCCCTCAATAGATAAATAGGTAAACAATTGTGATATATCTATACAACAGAAAATTGCTCGACAATAAAAAGGAACAAACTAGTGATACAAGCAGCAACATGGATAAATCTCGAAAATATTATCTGAACAAAAGAAGTAAGACACAAAAAAAGCTGTACTGCAGGATTCTGTTTCTAGAAATTTTAGAAAAGGCAAAAGTAATCTATAGTCATAGAAGGCAGATCAATTGTTTCCTGGGCCCAGGTAAGGGAAAGACTGCAAAAAATAGGGAGAGAGTTTTATGGGGTAACTGAATTGTTCTGTATCTTTATTTTGGTGGTAGTTGCTGGGTGTACCTATTTGTCAAAATTCATTGAACTGTACCCTTAAAATGGGTACATGTAGGGTCCCCTGGGTGGTTCAGCCAGTTAAGCATTTGACTCTTGATTTTGGCTCAGGTCATGATCTCAAGGATCATGAGTGCAAGCGCCATGTTGAGCTCCTTACTGAGCTTTCTTTCTCCCTCTCTCGTCCCCTCCACCCACTCACACTCTCTCTTGCTCTCAAAATAAGTAAATAAACATTTTTTTAATGGGTACATGTAATTTTGTATAAGTTATGTGACAATAAAGTTCATTTCTTAAAAATCCATGTCTGTGTAGTTGGTGTGTAAATTTATATCCCCAGACCAGCCTCTCCTCTGAACTTCAGACTCAGATGTCCAAATGCTTGCTCAACATTCCCACCTGGATGTCTAATGGGCATCTCAACTTTAACGTCCAAACTGAACTTTTAATTCTCCCACCAAATCTGCTCCTCTCAATGCTCCATAAGTTCCTTAAGCCAAAACGCTAAGAATTGGTGTTGATTCCTTTCTTTACCTCATCTCTCTGTTGGGAAAGTTCCTCGAAAATGTGTGACCACCAACTGACCTGTAAGCTGGAGAGGGGCACTTGGGGGCTCCTTGTTACCCACCCCGGTCCTTGGAATGTGGGTTCTGCTCTCCTTTCCTGCTCCCAGAGGCTGCTCCAAGGACACGGCCTTGATATGGTGGTGGGGTGTTGAGAACATCTGGACAGTACCTGTGTCTAGACCCAATTAAGGCCTCTCTATAAACTTTCAAGATTTGGTAAGTCGGTGCAGGGATCTATTTGCCTTGAGGCCACCCAAGGGAAAGCTCATATGTAGGTTCACTTTGGGACTTTAAAATTACCACCTACCCACCTAGAGTGGCCACCTTTTTCTGTGTTCTCTCTCTGCCTTCTGAGTACCGGGACTGGTTTCAGGTTATACCAGGGAAGCTCCTGGGAGGGTTGCAAACCTACACTCCCACATCCAATCCAGTAGCAAATACTGTTGACTGCCTCCCATCAAAGAAAACCCTTGAGCCTGGGTGTGTGAATTTGCCTACTCAGGCCACTGAACCCGCCAGAACTTTAGCAACCCATCACAACCTTTTTGAAGAAACATGCTGGGACTTTTGTGTTGCGAACTAGTGTAAGAGCCAAATGCAAAGAAGAATCACAATCCATTTCATAAGCCAACCAGACACCTGTTCTCAGAATCTTGCCCTTTTTTTGGGTACTTTCTCTCTGTTGCCCTGAGCCTTCTACTCTTCCCATTTCTGTGCAGACAAGTTCTTTTAATTTGTTTTCTGTGCCTAGAAAGCAACAAATTCAGCTGTGTTTGTTACTGCTCTAGTGGGTTTGTGTTTTGATATCTCAAAAGACATCCCAAGTCAATCTCCTTTCTTCAAACCACCCTTAGCTCATGGCTGAACTGTGTCACATTCTGGTCACTGTCTTCAGCTTTCCACTCCTTGTCCCCATTCATACACTTCTAAGAGGGAGCAGGGTGTTCTTTTAGAAACATAAATCAGAGCATGCTATTCCCTGTATAAATCTCTTCACTGCCTTCCCATCATCTTCAGAATAAAGTCCAGAAGGCCTTGTGTCATAGAGAACCTAGCCCCTGGTCCCCTCTTCTTCCTCTTGTAGTCGATCCTACTTTCCTGCTCTTCTCATTTCTGCTGTAGCATCTGTATTAGTTTCACACTGTTGGTAAAACAAATTACCACAAACTTAATGACTAAAACAGCACACATTTATTATCTTCAAGTTCTGGGAGTCAGAAGTCCAAAGTGTTGGTAGGGTGGTTCTTTCTGGAGACTATGAAGGGAGGACGTGTTTCCTCTAGAGGCTGCCCTGAATCTGTGGGAGGGGCGGTAGCGCTTCCTCACATCACCCCAACCTCTGCTTCCACCATCACATCTTCTTACCTCTAGTCGACCTTCCTGCCTTCCTTTTCTAAGACTTTCTTATAGTATTTGGCCTTCACAGACAACCCAACATAGTCTTCTCAAGACTACCAGTTCAATGACAACTGCAGAGTCCCTCTTACCACATAAGGTAACATATTCACAGGTTCCAGGAATTAGGGTGTAGATGTCTTTGAGGGGCTATTGTTCAGCCTGCCATAGCCCCTTTGCATCACTGTTCCTTCTGCCTGGAATGCTCTTCCTGCATATCTTAACACAGCTCCCTTCCTCACTTCAAATGACATCTCAGACAGGTTTTCTCCTGGCATCCCAATCTGTAATACCGACACCCTCCCACCCCAGTCACCAGTCATCCTGTTTTATTTTCCATGTAGCATTACATACGGTCTGAGTCGTGCAAGGCGGCTGGATACTGCGGCGTACGTTGGGAGGTGCAGAAAAGGAGGACATCACTCAAGGTGGGAATGGAGTCCGTGCACAGCCTGCACCCTTCGGGCATGACATCTTTGAATTCTGAAGCTACCCTATTTTATCCCTTGCTGTTTACTTTTCCGGTCTCTACTAGAACTTGAGCTACATGACAGCAAGAGCATGGTCTGTCTTGCTTTTCCTGAATCTGGTTGAACAAAAGCTCTCACAGTTTCCCAAACTCCCAGAAAAGATGGCAATTCTAGACTCCGGTGCTGATGAAACAAACAACCCCATCTATTTACAAGGTACCAACATTATTCTTCCAGTCAAAAAGATACCCAGAATAGAAACTTTGCATCATTTCAAAAGCATTAACGATACTTGAAGTTTCCAAATGGGACTCATAAGACAGGAAGCTTTCTTTGATGGTTTTAGCATGAGCATAATGGTTTTGTGAAAAGTTGAAGCTGGCTGTGCTGAGAAACCACCGGTGCTTTCACGCAGCTGCACCCTGAGCATCTAATTTCTCTGTGTCCAGCTTCAGAATCTAGAAGAGATGACAATGGTTTTGGAGCAGTGACTCAATTTGACTGAAGAGTTTCTCAAATGTTCTCCCTTCTTTAAGTCAAAAACAAGCTTGACCATTCCCAACAAATATGGCTTCCTCATGAACCTCACTCCCCAAACGAGTTGGGACTTCTTTTGTTTAGCAACAGAAGAGGTAGGATGCTTTTGAGATGTTTCTTTGGAAAGAGCAAACTGGGCTTTGTTAAAGTGTAGCGTCTTCAGATGGAGCCTTCACCCAAGGTGTTTCACCCAACTTTGCTGGCTTTGTGCTTCTGGGGGTGAACATCTGGCTACCAAGAAGCAGAGGGCCTACTTTGCCATGGAAAGCCGGAAGACCCCTCAACCCTTCCTTGACAAGACTCTACTTTCCTTGACAAGACTCAACTTCAGCAAGGCACACAGGGACAAAGGACACAGAAACAGATGTCAGGGGCCCAATGGCGGGGTATTGTCTTCAATTTCTGGTAGTGCCAATGCAAGCACTATGGAGCATGTGAGAGTTGTATGTCACCCCAGAGTCGCCAGTGGCATTTTTACCTGGGGCATTAATCTGGAGTGAAATGACACTCTACACCATTACACTAGAGTTACTACACAAAAATGATTTTCAAGCAAAGAAAGAAGAATCCTCAACATGTGGTGATGTGAGAGTTAAAACTGTATAGATAAGTGAGAGGAGGGCCTAGAGTTCGAGGGACAGCCGTGGGGGCTTCACTCCTAGGAGCTGTGGAAGGCCCATGGGCCCTCGTAGATCAACGTGGAGAAAGAGACAGAGGAAGGGGTCTTCTTTTTGGTTTTGCCGGGAGTCAGGCCTCCATTTGCTGAGAGCCCAGGTCCTATTTGTGAACCCAACAAAATTCTTTCCAGATGTGACCTTGGCAACATCTCTCCTCATTCCCAAGTCTTTCACGTGGGCAGTGCGTCGAGTGGGTTTTCTCCGAAGCTTCTGTGTCTAATCCCAAGACAGAAGACTGGGGATGGAAAGTCTCTGGAAGAAGAGACGCCCTCCCCAGGCACTCCTTTGGGAACAACCACCCCATGGACTCCCAGCTTTCCTGCCCTCCTGACACACTCAGGGTTGGCCTCAGTGGGGGACATGTGTTAAACCCAAGCACCTGCTCCCTTAATAAATTTTTTCTAAGAATTCTGTCTCCTCAAGCATTTAGAACAAACTCATGATTCCTTGCCTGGTGGAGAAAACCATCTCCAGGCCTTTGGTGGCTTCCAAAATGCAGTAGCTTGAAGAACTTGCTTCACGTCAGAGCTGTCAGGATGGCCACTATCAAAAAATCAAAGGACAAACGTTGGTAAGGATGTGGAGAGATTGGAACCTTTGCACACTGGTGGTGGAAATTCAACCTGGCACAGTTGCTACATAAGACAGTCTTCTAGAAATCTAAAACTAGAACTACCATATGATTCTGCAATCCAGTTCTGGGTATTTATCCAAAAGAATTGAGATCAGGATCTCAAAGGGATATCTGCATCCCCACGTTCCTGGTACCACTATTTACAATAGCCAAGACATGGAAACAACCTACAAGGCCATTAGCAGATAAATGGATGAAGAAAATGTGCTATATACACACGTAACGGAATATTAGCCAGCCTTTAAAAAGAGGGAAATTCTCTGTTATGTGACAACATGGATCAACCTTGAGGACATTATGCTGAGTGAAGTAAGCCAGTCACAGAAAAACAAACACTGCCTGTTTCCACTTATATGAAATGCCTAAAAGAGTCAATTCAGGGGCACCTGGGTGGCTCGGTCAGTTGAGCATCCGGCTTCGGCTCAAGGTCACCGTTCGTGGGTTCAAGTCCCGCATCAGGCTCTGTGCTGACAGCTGGCTCAGAGCCTGGAGCCTGTCTTCGGATTCTGTGTCTCCCTCTCTCTCTGGCCCTCACCTGCTCACGCTGTCTCTCTCTCTCTCAAAAATAAAAATAAAAATAAAATAATATAGGATTCTGTTTTTAAAAAAAAGTCAATTCAGAGAATCAAAGAGTGGAATGGTGGTTTCAGGGCCACAAAGGGAGGTAGAAATGGGGAGTTACTACCTAATAGCGCTAAAGTTTCAGTCAACCAAGACGAAAAGTGTCCAGAGATCTCCTGTCCAACATGGTACCCGAGTCAACGATGCTGTGTTAAAGGTCATCGATAGTGTAGGTCTCATGCAAGAATGTTCTTACCACAGTAGAATAAAATGAAAAATGAAAGCTTCTGCTTCTGATCAGCAACCTCAAGGAGAAAGCACAGCCTTCCCACGCATCCAGAAAAAGGATGGCTTGGGGCACCTGCTGTCTGGCTCTGGAGAATTCCTCATGACCACTTTCTATTTTATGGTCATTCGAGCTTGATAGACAGGGTGTTTATAATAAGTCCCCCTCTGCTAGGACTAGAGAAACAGTATCTAAGTCAGAGGCTGTGGTGTTCAAAACAGCCACACTGTGTCCCCATAGCACCATCAAGGGTGCATGACTCCTGAAGCCACTAAGTCCAAAGGTGTTCAGTTCTGCGAACTGACAGAAGCAGCCTGGGTGGGCAGAGCCCTCTTCCCCGCCGGCCTAACTGCCAACAGCCCTTAGCAAGGCTTTGGGTTTATTTCTTCTTTTGATTTTGATTTTTAAAAAGTTTTTTAAATGTTTATTTATTTTTGAGAGACAGAGTGAGCAGGAGAAGGGGGGAGAGAGAAGGAGACACAGAATCTGAAGCAGGTTCCAGGCTCTGAGCTTTCAGCACAGAGCTCGACACAGGGTTCAAACTCATGAATCACGAGATCATGACCTGAGCCGAAGACGGCCACTTTACCGACTGAGCTACCCAGGGGCCCCTTTTTGATTTTGATTTTAGAGGGTGATGGATACAACCATTCTTTTTATTTTATGTTATTTAAGTTCAAATTAGTTAACACAGAGTGTAATAATGGTTTTGGGAGTAGAATTTAATGATTCATCACTTACCTGCAACCGTTCTATGTATTTCTTTTTTATTTTTATTTTGAAATCATGATAAACTCAGAGGAATTCCCCTGTTGCAAAAATGTTGAGTCCCATATACCCTGCCCCCAGCTTCCCCCAGTGGTGAGATCGTACATAACTATAATATATTATCAAAGTAGGAGGCCCGGAGCACCTGGGTGGCTGAGTCAGTTGAGCATCCAACTGCGACTCAGGTCACGATCTCATGGTTTGTGAGTCTGCGTCCTACATCGGGCTTGGTGCTGACAGCTCGGAGGCCGCTTAGGATTCTCTCTCTCCCCCTCTCTCTGCCCCTACCCTGCCTACTCTCTCTCTCTCAAAAATAAATATTAAAAAAAAAAAGGAAACCGACACTGATATGGTGCTGTTACCTAGCCCACAGACTAAACTCAGATCTTCACTGTTTTTACTCGCACTCATCTGTGTGTATGTATAATTTGATGCAACTTCATCTGACGTATGGATCCAAGGAACCAGCGCCACAATTAGAGTGAGAATTGCCCATCACCATTAAGGAACTAACTTTTACATGCCTGCCTTTACATTCACACCCCTAACTCCTATCTCGAGTCCCTGGTTGCCTTCTTTATAGATTTGTTAGTTCTAGAGGGCTCTACACTGGGCTTATACAGCGTATAACCCTTGGAAGCTGGCTCTTTTCCCACTCAGCATGGTGCCTGGAGGTCCATGAGAGTTGTGTGCGTCAATGCCAGCAGCTGAATAATACTCCAGTAAACAGATGTTCAACCACTCATCCGCTGAAGGGTATTTGAGTTGTTTTTGAGTTGTTTTCAGTCTTTTGCTATTGTGAATAGAGCTGTTATGAACATTTATATACAGACTTGGGTGTGAATGTTACATTTGCCTTTCTTTGAGATGAACATTCAAGAGTGCACTTGCTGGGTCAGATCACAGATGTGTGTTTAGTTTGATAAGAAACTGCCAAATTAGTTTCCGGAGACGCTGCACCATTTTACATTCTGACCAGCAATGTGTGAAAATCCTAGTGCGCCGTATCCTCACCAGCAAAGCTCTGTGTTTTGGACTCACAAGTAGGAACTCTTAGGAGTCTAGAAGCTTCGTGCTATATGAGGCTTTAAAGAGTGTGCAGTCCAGCCCATTGGTTCTACACAGGAAGGAACCAGATCCTGAGGGACCCGACCATCCCTTCTCCCTTCATCCAACTCTTCTGTTATTATTACTACCTGCCTGGTTTCCTTGTGGACAGGTTGAGCCGCCTCCGCTTTATGGCATTTCTGGAAACTTGTCGAAGGTTGGGCAGGACCTAAGAGCCTTGTTCAACCCCAGGGGGATGTCTTGCCCAGAAAGTTTGACCTTGTGCTTTGTTGCCATTGAAGAAACCAGGTTCCAGCTGCACTTTCCAATTCACACAGTGCGCTTAATGTATTGTCTTCTCTCAGCAAATTGTTAACAGCTCCAAAGTTCAAATACAATCTGAAGTCACAGCCCATAGCCAACTTTCCCGGGCTCACCTAGCCTCCTGCCCAGCAATAATGTCAACATCCATTGCTTCCAACTGAGCTACTTTCTTTTATTGAGAACCTACTGTGTGCCAGGCAGTGTGCCAGGTACTCTGTGTCCCATGCCTGATCTTTACCCAGCCTGCAAGGCTGGTAACAATGACCCCATCTGACAGACAAGGAAAGATGGCTCAGAGAGTCATGATCTCGGACTCAAAAGTTTAGGATAAAAGACCAAGGTATAGGCCATTATTTTACACAGCTGCTCATGGTGCAACATACATACAACACTGTTTGGGGCGACCAAATTGGCCTTTTTTTAAAAATATTTTTTATTTATTTTTGAGAGACAGAGGCAGCCTGAGCAGGGGAGGGTAAGAGACAGAGGGAGATAACAGAATCTGAAGCAGGCTCCAGGCTCTGAGCTAGCTGTCAACATAGAGCCTGACGCGGGGCTCAAACTCACAAACCGTGAGATCATGACCGGAGCCAAAGCCAGACGCTTAACTGAGCCACCCAGGCTCCCCTAAAGTGGCCTTTCTTGTCAATTTCTGAGCTTAAATGAGCCGTGCGCCCCTCCCAGGGTTTATACCTGAAACTCTCATAGTGGACACCAGGTGGCGCCAACGCTGAGCTTGTCCCACTGCGCCGACCAGCCAGGCTTTCTTTTCACAGAAGCCCTCTGCTGATTCTCACACCAATCTATCACCGTGCACGCCTCCGCTCAGCTATAGCATTGCTAGCACATTAAACTCTCTTTTTTTTAAATAGCAGACATCCTTGCTTTCTTAGAAATCAAATCATTGAATATTAACATCTGCACGTCTTTCTAAAAGGATTACACTTACCAGCAAAAAGCAAAGAAATGCAGCATCTAGGTAGAATACAGAATCTTTTCACTAAACATCAACTGTTGAAAACTGCTGGTGACTCTAACTTCAACTTTTCCATATATGGATGTTCTTGAGAAACCGATAACTGTTCCAGACCCTTAACTGCATTTTGAATGATAAGAAGCCATGAATTTTCTTTGCACTTCTCCACGGAGATGCAGTTAAAACATATCTGCAATTTTGTTTACTACTGAGCTAGTTCGGGGGTATTTTAAGAACTGAAACCCTCTTGTTTGCCTTGCTGATGTCCAGCTCCTTATAATCTCCTAATTGCCCTGTTTCTTCCTGTGTGGATGAATTGCGTTCTGGTTTTTTTTGTTCTCCCAAGCGAAAACACGAAAGGAGAAAGGCAAGTACTTATTACATGCCTCTGGTCCCAGTGCCCCCTAATTTTCCTAATTCAGGTATTTCCTATTCAAGAATTCTTCTTCTCTTCTCCCTGGTTCTCTTTTCTCTGAGGTTTCAACCAACTGCCCAACTGGTACCAAGTTTGTCTGGGAATTCTTTCCCATTCTGCATTCTTGGGAATCTCCTTGATCCCAGCCAAAGCAGGACAGTTTGTGACCTGGGTTTAAGTCTGAGCAAAAGTTAACTTGTGTTGAATTTCAGATTGAGATTTGACTTCAGTCACTAGGAGGCTTTCTTCTCCAGCACAGACCTATTATTCATGCATTCATTCACTCAGAAGATGTGTGCTAAGGAAACCTCAACTCCCTCTGCCATCCCAGATCTATCAAAATGACTTACCATTCCGTTTTTGCTGGGTTTTGATGCCAACGATTTGTGTCACTTACCTTTTAAGGCTCCCAGTGCCGGATGTAGCATCTAATCCAAACAGATGCTTCATTAATAGTTACTAAATAAAAATTTAAAAATAGGAATGCCCCTTCTCCCCCTCAAGGCTACTGCTTCTTTGTGGTTCTAAGAATATCATTAGTTTGGAAACTTACAAGCCCCTGTTGGAGCTAAAGAGGGACGTCACGATGTCACACGGGGTCTTGGCTCTGGTAGGGACAGCAGTGTCCAGTCGTTTTTAGAACCTGCCTCGAATTCAAAATTCCTGGTTTCCCTTCTGGGACTAAAATCTTTCCACGTTTGTTTTCCGTGGGGTTTAGATTTATATTTATGAGAAGCTAGCGTTTAGGAGGAACTCATAACTCAAGAGCAGTCTTAATTTTGCACCAGACCTCAAAATTTCAGAAGAGGAGGTAGTGGTTGCAAGAGTGGGAGAAAGGAATTTGCCGGAGAGATTGTCCTCTATTCCCAAATAAGTTCTGTCTCTCTTTCCCAGCCAGACTCTCTATAAAAGGGAAAACTGGACAACAGGCAGTGGGAAAGAGTATGTCCTGGCAACTCGCTTCGAGACTCGTACCCCACGCTGTTTACAAATTCCTGCAGCCAGCCCCGGGATCCAAATGGAGACAACTCTGTTTATGTAACTAAAATAGATGCTTATACTGTGTGATTAAGGTGGCTCAGGGAGCTGGGCCACAGTGAGGTGACATTTGCTGCCCCCGAGGACAGAGGGGAGCACAGGGCACGGGGAGCCCCGTGGACCCCGGCAGGTATAAGGCTTAGTAGATTCGTTTTCCCCTGGAGAAATCTCCCAGAGTGGGCACATCTAAGAGGCACGGGAGAGCCAGAGAAGTCATGACCCGGCATCCTTTATCGCTGTCAGTCACAGAGGATGGAGGTTTTCATCCAAGAGGGACCAACCCAGCCCTGTCCCCTCCCGGCTATGGCCTTTCCCAGCACAATGTTTGGAGTGAAGACTCCCTCCTGCACCACCAGGAGGGGATTTGTTCCAACACGCAGTTCCAGAGGCTGGAATGTTGGAGGGTCAGTGGACATGCAGTCCAGTGAGACGTTCCCTCTGCTCACCCGCCCCCCGCTTTTTATGACTGGAAGGTTCGCTCTTCTAGAAGCAGCACAACTTTCTCCTCCAGGCATCCCCCCAGCTCTTACCCAGCTGGAAGAGATGATGGCTTCCTCCTCTGGGCACGGAGGTCGCTACTGCTGGGTCCATCCACCGCATCTTATCATCTTTATACCTTGGCCCAGCAGGGTCAGCATGGTGTCCAACACGGGCAGTTAAGTTGGTCAATGACCGGTTTTGGTTTTTTTTTTGAGGAAGAGGAAGATAACATCCAGGGCCATGGGACAAGAGCAGGAATGGGGACGCCACACCTGCTGCTAATCACCCCACAGACTCCATAGACTCCAGAGAAAGAGGCCCCCCATTCACATGGCTTCCAGGCTGCATGGGGTCACCCGAGCTGAGCTCCCCATGGCTCTTCCTGCTTCGGCCTTTCGAGTCTTCTCATCTTCAGAAGGAGCCCGATACCTTGGAGCCCCTTCCACACTCTTCTCCTGAAGTCAGCTGCCTCACCTGCCTAGATCTACCCAGCCCTGTCCCCTCCCGGCTATGCCCTTTCCCAGCACTATGTTTGGAGTAAAGCCTCTCTCCTGCACCACCAGTGCCCTCTGGTCTCCCCTCAAATGCCAAGGAAGTGGGGCACAACATTCTTGATAGCACCTTCACTCAGTCTAGATTAAATTCCTTTCTTCTATGTTTGCACCACACATCGGGGCTGCTAAAACGTCTTAGGTGCACTCACCCCCCGCCTTGAGGAGCAGAACTGGGTTTTATCCCCAGGACTCTGGCCACGGCTCCCTGTGTATCCCCTCCCAGCATTGCTATGACAGTGCTCAAACACTGTGTAATTATTTACTTACTGTCTACTTTCCTGCTTGACCCAGGAGAACAGGAAATCCACCTTCTTCTCCACTGTTTTTCCAATGCTCAGCTCAGTTACCTGCCTTACTAGAAACAAATGAACTGATTAACAGATGGATTAATTAATCAGACAAAGAAGGCCTGGAAAATTTTAGGAGAGGGAGCCTTGATCAGTCAGAATCAAGGCCACCTTGAGGCAGGCACGACCAAGCTAGGACTTGACTGGTGGCCCACCACAAATGGAGCATCTAGCACACAAAGGGTGACTGTTCTTGGCCCAAATCAATGAGATCTTAGGAGGCAACGTGTCAGAGGAGAAAAGGCAACAGAAAAAGCCCACAGTTTGGAGCTGAGTGTCTTTTTCTCTTTTTCTTTGGAAAAAAATAAACAGAAGTGTTCTTTACTGAGTCCTTAAGGGGGAAGCGGGTGGCTGGGGCATGCAGCAGGAGGAAGAAAAGTTCTGGACAGTTAACATCTCTGATCGCAGATGCAGAGTCAAGGAGGAGGAGGCCCCACTGAGGTCCCACTTGGATGCCAGACTCCTGGTGCAAGGGAGGGCAACGTGGCTGCCAGGACCAGCTTGGGCACACACAGGGGGCATTCACAGCCCATAGCCACGGCCGCTCCCGCCTGCCCTGTGCACCCCCAGCAGCAAACAGAACTCTCTGTCTTGGTTCCTGAGTCAAGCCTGCACAGAATTAACTGTAATAATTGGCAGGTGTGCCGCTGGCTTCTGGGTTTCAATTCACCAGGGGCTCATGAAAAAAACTGGATGTTCTGCTGCAGCCAGTATTTAGCTTGGGCTCTGAGAAGCTTCAGCTTTCCATGACGAGAAACAAACTGTGTGGCTGCAGCTGCCCTGGGCAAATAAGAGTTCCAGAACAGCCTTGGAGAAAGAGGCCCCTCTGGCCAACAATCAGTTCGCTCCTTGGGGGATGAGGAGGAAACAGCCGTTGGCCTGCTGTCCTTCTCGGGAGCACAAAATAATGGAGAAGAAAGGAGTCTTTCTGGGAGGTTTATTTTCCACCCCCAGGAAGGAGGAGAGTGTTCATCACCTCCAGAAATTTTCTAGGGCAT
Organism: Helogale parvula; assembly: GCA_004023845.1. Lineage (NCBI taxonomy): Eukaryota > Metazoa > Chordata > Mammalia > Carnivora > Herpestidae > Helogale > Helogale parvula. Next base: position 43,421 of record PJEM01004152.1, on the reverse strand, counting down.
GAATGCTCTTGGACTTCTCTACATGAACACCTGTGACAAGGGGGATGCTCATCCCAAGCCGCAGCCGAGCCACCATTGAGCAGTAGTGACTGCCCACAGTCTAGGAACCGGCCACCTCCACTTCTGCACCTATTATTCACCCATTGCAGACATCACTAATCAAGAGCAGTTATGTTTTCTACTGAGTCTTAGACGTGAGCTCAGAATCCTTCTCTACACTTCACTCCGGGAAGCCATTAAAGTTCATAGGAGTTGGTATGAGAGATGAAAAGTATTTGCCACTTCTATTTTAGTAACTCAGAAGAAGCCAGAGTGATAATCTCACCAGAAAGGATTTTTGCAAGGATGGGAGTCAGGCAATGTGCTACTACAGGCTGTGGCTTTGATGCCAATTACTGTCCAAACACAGAATCCTTATCACTGCTCTCCAAGGAACCAGCCCTCGGGTAGGAAGGCTGTATGGGATCTCACTGGAGTCCCAGGCATGGTGGCCCAGCGGTGGGGCAGCCACTGCCAAGGGCACATCCTTTCTGCTCCTCACACCCACACTTGAAGCCTGTCCTTCAACTGGACTTTTTGCCATCAGTTTGCTATGGTGGGCACAGAGCTGGCCGCCATCCTGAAGTCCTTCAGGAGACAGCTGCTCATGCACAGTGTCCCCCCCCACCATGTGTCACCCCATTGCTTTTTCTCAGCAGGCCTGCTTGGGCCCTTTTTTTTGTAGGAACCAATGTATAGTGCTGGTGACAGAGGCCTCCAGCCTCCAGGGCTGGGAAACCCCCCAAAATTGGCATCTCTTGAGTCAGCCCCACATTCTCCATGGAGGAGGCCCCTTGTTCACAATCCAAGTAACACCAGCTCCTCCTTCGTGGACGATTGTCCTTGTGACCTTGGGCTTCCTTCCAACAGGCTTGGGTGGCGTCTCCTTCCAGATGCCCTTTCCCATCCCTGTTTTGCCATCGTCAGAGCCCAAAGCCTGGAGCGGCTGAAACAGTGCCTCCCGCTGCTCAGCCCAATGACACGGGGAGTGTCTTCCTCTGCTCCCACAAGGGGCATGCGTCCTGAGCTCTTATCCAATGTCCTAAGGAGGACAAAGACCTTCACAGCCCCTCGCTGTTTCTCGCCTCCCTGCTACGTTCCTGAGTCACATTCCCCAGGATTTGGGCAGTCACTGTAGCTCTGTAAGTTTGTGTCCTTCCCCTGCAAATGGGTATAACAACACCACCTCCCAGGATTGCTATGAGGACCAAATGAGAGAGTCTACACAAAATGCTGGCATGCGGCAAGCACCCAAAGGACACAAGCTTTATTAATATGGAGTAAATATTTCAACTGTGACATTTTATTTTATGGATTTTAAGTTTATGTATTTACTTTTGAGAGAGAGAGAGAGAGAGAGAGAGAGAGAGAGCACAAGTGGAGGAGGAGCAGAGAGAGAGGGAGAGAGAGAGAGAATGTCAGGCAGGCTCCACACTGTCAGCATAGAGCCCGATTCGAGGCTTGAACGTACAAACCATGAGATCATGACCTGAGCCAAAGTCGGCTGCTTAACCGACTGAGGCACCCAGGTGCCCCTCTTCTATGGATTTTTAAAAGTTGTGATAAGATACATAATACACAAATTTTACTATTTTGAAGTATCAATCAGTGGCTTTAAATTTCTTTAAAATGGAAAAAAAACTTCTTTAATGTGCAATGACCACCATGATATAGTTCCAGAACTTTCCATAACCCCAAATGGAAGTCTTGTACCCACTAAGCAGTCCCTCCGCTTTTCTCCCTCCCTATCAGCCTCTCACAACCATTAACCTGCTTGTTGGGTCTATGGATTTGCCTATTCTGGACATTTCAAATAAGCAGAATCATACGTGTGGTTGTCTGTCTGGTTCTTCCATTTAGCATCATGTTTTCTTTCTTTTTGTTCTTTAATGTTTATTTATTTTTGAGAGAGACAGAGCATGAGCAGGGAAGGAGCATAGAGAGAAGGAGACACAGAATTGAAACAGGCTCCAGGCTCTGAACTGTCAGCACAGAGCCCGATGTGGGGCTCGAACCCACGAACTGCAAGATCATGACCTAAATGACTTGAAGTTGGACAATTAACCAACTGAGTCAGCCAGGCGCCTACCATCATGTTTTCAAGGCTCATCCATGTCGTAACATGAATCAGTACTTCATTCCTTTTAATGGCTAAAGAATATTGCATGGTATGGAAAGACCACATTTTGTTGATCTATTCATCTCTTGATGAACATTTGGGTTTTTTCAACTTTTGGCTATTGTGAAAAATATGCTATGAATACTGGAGAGCAAGTGTTTGTTTGAACACCCGTTTGCAGTTTTGAGGGGTGTACGCCCAGAAACGGAATGGTTGGGTCAGATGGCAATTCTATGTTTAACGTATTGGGAAATCACACACTGTTTTCCACGGTGGCTCTGCCATTTCAGATTCCCATCAGCAGTGGATGAGGGCTCTGATTTGGCCAGAGCCTCAACAACACTTGCTATTTTCCCTTTTTTAAAAATCTGGCCATCCTAGTGGGTGTGAAGTGGCCTCTCATTGTGGGTTTGATTTTCATTTCTCTGATGATTAATGATGTTGAGCATCTTTTCATGTGCTTCCTGGCCATTTGTATCTCTTCTTTGGAGAAATGTCTATTCAAGTCCTTTACTCATTTTTTTAGTTGTGTTGTTTGTCTTTTTGTGGTTTCTCCTATAAATTTTAGGTCATCCTCTAACCGATGGATTCAGAAAAAAGAATCAAAAGACATGAAAGTGTGTGTGTGTGTATTGTGTGTGTGTGTGTCCAAATTCCCTATATAATGTGAATGTGCAGGGAATAAAACTAGTTCCATTTTGTTGTCTAAAACTTATTTATCTTTCTTTTGATCTTCCTTTTGATCACTGCTGGTTAAGGAAAAAGCTTAATTTCTAGTATGATCTGCTTTATTATCTAGATCCTAAATTTAAAAAGTTCTCCCACTTATGCTCAGTTGTTCCAGAAAAAACAACAAGAACAACAACAACAAACAGACCCACATTCTAAGTCTCTGTGATTTCTCTTCCCTGGCCCCAAGGTGGTCATGGCCTCTGAGAGTATGACCTCAAGGCAGAGGAGACATCTCAGCATTCTTGGTGTGATGACTTCCGCCTCCTCTGGACTTCCGCCTTATCCTTTGTCTGCTGGCTGAGCCTCAGCAGACTGGAAATGACAGCCAAAGGCTGTGGCCATGCGGTCAGTCTTCTTGGCTCCATTAGAGGTCACCTACTTCTGGTGACATGGCCCCCCTTTGATGTCTGGCTGTGACTTCCCCTGGGCCTTCCTCTCAGAGACCTCACCTTATCCCAGCCAGAACTGTGGCTCCTCCCGAGTCTTACCTTTACCACAAACAGGTAAACCAAGGACAGCTCAGCTTTCCTATAGCCTTGAGCTTTCCTCCCAAACCATCCCGCACCACCATGTTTGTGTAGAAGAGCTGCCCCTCAGGGAATCTGCACAATCTTCCCAGAGACCCGAAGACCTGGCGGCCCACTGGAGGGAGAAATCAGGATGTGGTGAACAAACAGGTCTTTGGAGGGTAGGGAGGCATGCTGGGGTGGGAACTCTGTCTTCTGAGTCTCTCTCACTCCTCAGAGCACCTGACAGTGTAAGACACGGAGGGCGTGCTCAAGCCACAAACTGCCTGAGTAGACCGTGACAAATAAAAGCCTTGGGAGGTTGAAGGCAATAGCTCAGTGGATATTTATTTTTGAATCAGAGGAAGCATTCAAATGGCTATCCAAGCCCATCTCCAGCATTGACCTTGAACTCCCATAATTTACTGCCCACAAAATGACAAAGGTATAGGATGTATATATTCATATCTCTTCTCTGCCAGTCTTGTAGGTCAGAAGAAGGAATATCTCCCTCCTCTTTGAAGCTAATTCTCCTACTTGTGCTCATAATTCCCAACCCTCCATCTTTTTTAAGATCTGGATCTTGATCCCAGGAGCTCAAAGAGAGGATGCCCTGCTCAGATCTACAGAGAAGTGGTTGACCAGTTAGCTTACTACTGACTCCTAAAGGCAGAAACTGCTGAACCTTCCATTGCCTGCTGGGTTTTGCCACTGCTTGACAAATGTGCTCACCCTGATCTGCCTGCCAGTAGACTATAAAATCAGGAACACTTAAGGGTCTGTGATAAGGCAGAGAAAGATGGAGCCTCCAGCCCAAGACGTCCCTGTTGGAGCAGGACTGACCAAAGGGGTTTGAACAAACAGGTAGTGAGAATGCTTAAGAGGACACAGAGTTTAAGAAAAGGACTTCCTGGAACTAAAATAAAATTATTTATTAAAAAACGTTTAATATTTATATGTTTCTGAGAGAGAGAGAGAGAGAGAGAGAGAGAGAGAGAGAGAGAGAGAGTATGAACAAGGGAGGGGAAGAGAGAGAGGGAGACACAGAATCAGAAGCAGGCTCCAGGCTCTGAGCTGTTAGCACAGAGCCCAATGTGGGGCTCAAATTTACAAACTGTGAGATCGTGTCTTGAGCCAAAGTCAGACACACAACCGGCTGAGCCACCCAGGTGTTCCAATGTTTTATTTTAAAAACTTGGGAAATAACCGAAAGGAGGACAATGACTGCTTATCAGTGAATTAAATGTCCAGGGGATTGAGTGGAAGAACAAGTGCATAATATGAAAACACAAAGATTTGGAAAACAGGAGGAAACAGTAAGAGCTTTAGAGGGACAAAACAGGAGATAGGACATTCAAATAATAGTATCAGAAGGAGAGAGAGAGGGAAAAAGAAGAACAGATGGAGGAGAAGCAATACTTAAACAAATAACAGAAGAGACTTTTATGGTCTGAGATTTAAGGCTGTAGATGGAAAGGGCAAAGTCCCAAATGGGGTTATTTGTTTTTTTAAAGACACACACCTAGCTATAACTTGGTGAAATCTTAGAATTCCAAGAACAAAGAAAACTGCTTACCAAGATGAAAGAGAATGAAGAGGTATGAAGGGAGGTACAGCCTTTTCTTTCTACATCTTTGCAGCGTTTCACTAGTAAATGTAAGTACTCCCTCTTTCAAAATTGACAAAGAAAAATATATTAAATGCATCCTAATGATTCTCGTTTTCCTCAGGACCCTCTTGATCCAATGTCTAAAGACAGGCATGACCCTGGACCCATTGTGTAATGGTCCAGTTTCTCTGGTTCTGCCTCTCACATTTGGGTCCTGGGCAGCCTGAGCTCCTTCAGACAATTGAGCACTTAGGCCTTTACCCTGAGTCTGAAACTGTGCTTGACATTGACATGCAAAGGTAAATGAACAAGGTCCCATGCTCAAGGAGTGTAAGGTGGGAGTGAGCTGAATCCTCACTGGGTGAGGCCTGGGCCTTTGCTCTCAGCTGATTGTCAGGATAAATGGTAACATCATAAAAGGTCATGTACATTTCCTCCATCAGCCTGACTAGGACCGCCTCCCCCCACCACCTGCCCAAGGAAGGTGGCCTGCCACTATAGCCCTGTGGTTTCCATGACAACCTCAGGAAGGCATGGAACCCAGCTGAGGTTCTTCTGAGACAAGATGGCAGACTTGGCCTTCCCCCACCATGCCAGCTCCTCTCCCTTCTCCTTGCACCTACCTTCCACATGATCCCAGTCACTACATGTGCTGGGATTCCCTTATTTCAGGAATACATCCTATATTTGAAAAGCAATGGAAAACAGTCCCCAGAGACAGGCCACCCCGAAGCAGTGTTACCTGGGGGGGGACAAGGGACAGGTTAAGATTAAGAACTCAAGACAGGTTTAAAGAGGAGACTCCCTGAATAGGAGGAGTTACCCCCTTCTTCTCTGGTCAGGGGAGTGAAATGGGGGTATAGGAGCGTTAAGGGAAGGCATCAGGGGGAGCACTGGGGAGGACTGTGGAGGTAGCCCCTATAGGAAGCACCGTGACGGGCCACCACCCAGGAGACTGACCTGCACCGTCTAGATCTGCCAGAGGCAGCTCAGGAGGTTGTAAATGATACTCGGTGAGGCAGGAACATGGTCATACTGGACAAAGTTGGACTTCCAATCACCACAGGTGGCTACAGAGCTAATGCATTTGCCCATCCAGAGGTACCTGGCTAAGCAGAGGGGTGGAGCTTCCCAGGTGCTCAGGGACTCCAACGCACCTTTAAAGGTGCACCAGATGCACCTTTAGCCCAGGGTAATAAACTCACACTCCCTGCTTGTTAGCTCTCTCCAAAACCTACCTCTCTGATTCCCCTTCCACCTGTCTGGTCAGAAACTGGCCACGGCCTGGAGCTTGGGGCCCTTCCTTACCCCGAAGCTTCTTCTCAATTTTAGAGGCCAAGAAGCAAGAGGATGGTCACCCCTCCTTCCTGCTCCATGAGATATGCATCTTACTTAGAGTGAAGACCCCAGAGGCCCAAATGAGGAAATGTCAAGGCACCCTAGGGCAGCTCAAGGCCATGCTGCCAAGCCCAGCCAAGGTCCGAGCCAAAGGACATAAAGAAATAGGCTTTCCATGGAGAGAATCTTCAAGGATTTGCACTCCTGCCCAGTTGACAAAAGCCCCAAAGTGTTGGCCTGGGGAAAGAACGCCAGCTTTATGTTTAGTCTGGCACTGATCTAACAGGCCTGCAAGGATCAGCACACTGGAAGTGTGGGTTTCAAGGCCCCTGAGTACCCATGTTTATCTTCAGGCTCAGATCCAAGAGCTGAGAAATGTGTCCATTTCAAAATAATAATTACAATAGTCTGTCTTCGGTGAGATGCAGACTTTGGAATCCATGTCAAAGTGCAGTGGGACAAACACCCTAAGAGAAAGAGATTTGTGTGCATGAAGGATGGAATGTAATATCAGAATTCTCAGAATTTATGTGGGCCTCACACACCTCAATGAGAAAAGGATGTGAAGACTTTATAATTGGAAGAGATAATGGGAGAAAAGACCAGAGCATAATGCTTTGCAAAATTGGGTGTTTCAGCTGGTGGTGGTCATTGGACAGTGGAAGGATCAGCATTTGGATATCCAATTACCTCCTGAAGCTGAGGACTAGTTGAATATATTTGGTTCCGGAAATGTCCCAATGAAGCAAGAGAAAAATGGAACAAAAGACTTTGGCAGAGGCCGAGCCATTCTCACAGCTGCAGAAATGGAAGACAAATCCCAGAGCACCCTCTGCCCCACCCCATACCCGGCCCCCTCATGGCCTTAGGAGAACGCACAAAGCAGAGCTTTGCAACAGCTTGGCTCACAACAGCATGAGCCCCCCCAGAAAGACCCCCTCTGTTGGCCCACCCTGTCCCTAGAACAAATCATCTCTGCCTCACTAAGAATGAGAAATACTGAAATAACCTTTCTGGTGGTTGGCACCAGGCACCCGAGCACCCAGGCACCCGGGCACTTACCAATTGGCTCCCCTGTCTCCTTATAGAAAAATGCCAACTTCTCAACCACACACTGACATTCCTGGCAGAAAAAGCCTTCTTATTCCACCTGAACCAACGACAGACAAAGCCAGTCAAGAAATTTGCCTATTGGGATTGCAAAGCTTTGAATGCCATCAGTCATGTGGAAAATGTTGAGCCGCGCCTGGCAGAGTTCTCCAAGGCCTCCATGCAAACAACAAAACGCTCCTGAGAGCTCTCAGGCCCCGTGGAGGAGGAATCGCTAATCACCACACCAGTCCCTGGCCTCCTCGGATGGCCCTAATGAGGACCAGGTGACCGCAGATGAATGCGACCACACTGCATTTGCATTTGTCAACTCTGAGATTGCCGCAAAGCCTGGAATGAATGAGTCTACAAACAAGAAAATCTATCTGTTCGGGAGCTGGAAGGAGTAGGATGTGGAAAAGGCGGGGGGTGTCATCAATTACTTGTGGTTCTCGGAGAGCCAAGAATTATGCTTGGAAGGACAACTTCTGAGCATCTGGAGAAGTCTTTGGTCAGCATCCTAAGTCTTCTGGATAATATCAAAATCATTCAGACCATCCAAGCGAGGCCAGATGGAGGCAATCTTGTGTAGTGTGCAAACTTGTCTTGAGCCCCTCTCTGCCCTTCCCAGGCTTCTTGCCCATCTTTGGGGGGGCACACCCCCTCTACCACCACCACCACCACCACCACCACCCAGAACAGCTTAGGGTCTCACCTTCTCACCTCCAAATCTGCTCCTAAGAAAGGGTCTGAAACGGGGTGAGCATTGTAATGGAAGAATGCCTTCAGACAGAGGGCCCCCAGTTCTCACTGTGGAAACTCACACTGGAATTAGCTGACAGCAGAGAAGGCGGGGGTCACGATGACAAAGCTTGGGGGGAGGGACGAGGGAGGGACACTCACTCAGCTCTACCTTTCACTTCTTGTGAGGCCTTGGACCCTGGCCTCTCTCGGTCTCAGTCCCCTTCTCTCCATAAGGAGGGGACAGACTGCTTGCTTTGGCAGCTCATAGATTGAAGTTGGCAAAGTACAGAGAAGATTAATTAGCATGGTTGCTGCTCACAGAGGGACATGACTCAGGTGACTCGGACACTCCTTCCATCTTGACCAGCCCACGGCCATGCCAGCGGGAGTTCTCGTGAGGTAGCGAGGTATGTTTATGGAGATGGGGGGACCCGATAGGAAGCGCGCCCCTGTGGGGCAGCGTTGCCGCCTCCATAAAGACTGACCATGGGGTCCCCCGGGGCCTGGGGGACTGGGCACCCAGGGGCCACTCTCACGGGACCCATGGGAGCACTTGGGGTCGTTCGGATGGTTTGATGGAACTCAGGCTGGGCCCAGGCGTACCTTGATTTTACTCCGCTGCAGGGTTTCCACTCGCACTGCGGCTTAGACCAACGGCCCAGCTTGGTCAGGGTGAAGGGCGCCCCCTGGGTTTGTGCAAAGCCACACCCCGCGTTTCCTTCCACATCATTCCCGAGAATATTCTACTCAGCAAGAGCTCTGCTGTCCCCCCGGGGGGTGTCCCTGTCATCATGCCCCCTCCTCTTCCCTCACGGCCCAGCTCATCCTCCTGCTCTCGCGCTCTCTCTCTGTGCGTCACCTGGGGCCGGCACCCCCAAAGCACCCCACAAACCCCGTGGACTTGACCAGGACTAGGAGTCAGGGCCACAGATGACCATTCCTTGTTATTCATAAATGTGGGTTCTTTTTCTTTCTTTCTTTTTCTTTTTTTTGACGAGAGGTATTTGGGTGTCTGGGAAAGGGGTTTTTAAATAACTTTTTACAGCTAATGAAGAATTTTAAGATATCCTCTAAAACAAAAGGCCTCTTTGAAGCTCAGGCCACAGAACACCAACACAATGAACACCCTGTTTACTTGCTACAAATTGTTTACTTTGCTACAAATTGAATGCAGAGAGAGGGCTTTTTGTGCCTCGTAGAGATGTCAGCCTCCAGAAGAATTCAAGTAACTTTACCCCCATTCCACACACCCCACCTCAACTATGTGCTATGGAATGATGTTGTGTTTGGAGCCACTTTCCAGAGCTCTGATTTGGCCCTGCAGCGGGTGGGGGTGGCCGGGTCTCTTATTACAACTCTGTATTTTAGACCCTAGGGTGAAGAAAATGAATGCAGCAACATGGTGTTTTTGACCCGTGGAAGACTCAAGCCTCCACGGGAAGATGGCAGGGAAGGCGTCTCAGAGGAAACCAGCCCTGCAGGCACCTTGATCTTGGACTTCTAGCCTCCAGAACTGTATGCAATACATTTCTGAAGTTTTAAGCCAGCCGGTCTGTAGCATTTTGTATGGAGCCCTAGCAATTTAATATCCTATCAAAAGGATAAAGACCCTGGAGGTGTCTCAAAGCTTTCATTTCTCATTCTATAAATAGAATCTGCCTTGCAGGCCTCTTGCAAGGGTTTGGATTGCAGGTGACAAGGCGCCAGGAGCAGGGGTCAGACACAGGCACTTGCTAAATAATTGTGAATGTTCAAATTGTTATTAAGGGACTAATCGGTGCTTGTCTGTTACTTATGGACCCTACCCAACGTCATTCCTGGAATATCTCTCTATTGATTTGATGATTTAGGCACAAAAGAATTTAGTGTTCTTGGCAAGCCTGGGATCGCCTCCTCTGGGCCACCATCTTGTACATTTCCTGGTGTTTGTCACCCCGCAACCAAGCCCTTCTTCATGACTGTAATTTACATCCTCATCAATTTCACAGAAAGTCAGTATTCCATAGTAACCATCAACCAGACAAAGTTTTGTTGAAGGTCTGTATAAATTATATCCACAAAGCCGTTCATTTTATGTCAAACTCTAAGAAATTAGTCAGGTGTGATTTTGCGTTGATATAATCAGTTTCTTTTCCCCCCAAAAATGCTTTTTTTAAACTATTGGGGATCCTGTCTTCTCTCATACCTGTGCTGTGTGACGTGCTGAGAGGCAAGCTTGTACACTGAGACTTCTGTTAGGTAGTAGGGTTTCCGGGGACACTGTGACCACATGTAATGATGGGTTACATCCTTCACCAACAGTCCTGGCCATTGATCTACATTTAGCTTGCCTGTCTTTGAAAATACTGGACTTTGACCACCTCTGAAATGAAACTTCCAACCTGATAAATTAGAATCTCCCCCAAAGTTCTCCCAACCAATACTGGCTTGGATCCTGGCCACATACCACTTCTCTACCTTAATTTCTCTGAACGAAAAGACCCTCTTAGCCCTCAGGGTCTGATGCCCACAGATTCTCTGCCTGGCTTCTGGAAAAATCTTTCTATGAACACTTTGGCCTTGCAAAATTAGCTCCACGTGGCTATTTTAGATCTCTTCTCTGTCTAAATGAGATGGGCAAAACAAACAATTGGTAAACTGTAACAGCAGAGCTAAATGTACTGTATCGTGTCTAATTAATGTTTTTCAGCTTTTACAAAATGCCCTCACTACTGGCTGATGCCTCACTCTCAGGATTGTAGAGAAGGCTGTGGTCATGAAAAGAGAGTTGTCTCCATTTATATCGGCCATGGCTATCCGTCTTTGACTACTTCCCTTGTATCTGACGTCTCCTCCTTCCACCTGGCCTTAGGAAAGCGGCATGCCCAGCAGTCACTCTTTTAAAAAGTAGCAGAGCCAGAACTCAGTCACAAGGAGTCTGGGTCTACTGAGCATGTCTTGCCTCATGTCTGTATTTGTTTCCCTCTTGCTATGCGTGTCCACTCAACTGCATGGCCCTTGGGCAAAGCAAGACTCCTCAACCCAAAGCAACCCTGGACCAGAAGGGCTGTCCTCCAGGGAGCCCATGCAGTCTGGGGACCTTGACATTGGTGGCAGTCAGGGCTGACTCCTGGATCTTCAGCCCTCAGCACATCTCCACTTCCTCCACCCTCTCCAAACCAACTCAGTTGCACTCACTCTTCCTGCTGAGTTGCCACCATTGAAGAGGAGCCCAATTTTGTCCCCGAAATGCAGAAAAGAGGTGCAGTTATGCCACAGACATCTAGTGGACTGCCAGTTTCAATACTGGTCCCTTCACTTATTCACTGTGTGACTTGGGACAAGTTACTGAACCTGTCTGTCCCTCAGAGTCCACATCTGTAAATGGAGAGTGACAACAGCACCTTCCTCAGAAGGAGACCATGAAGGTGAAGGAGAAGAGTCTGAACACTGAATAATCATTTGCTCTCATTATTTGCTCTAGCAGTCCTAAGGAAACATCTTTTCTCATAGAAATAAGACTTAGTAAGAAGCTCTTTTTAAAAGAACTTTTTAAATTAATGTTTATTTTTATTTTTTAGAAAGAGAGTGAGAGAGAGAGAGAGAGTGAGGGAGGAGCAGAGAAAGAGGGAGACACAGAATCTAAAGCAGGCTCCAGGCTCTGAGCTGTCACCACAGAGCCTAATGTGGGGCTCAAGCCACAAATTGTGAGATCATGACCTGAGCCTGGGTTGGACTGAGCCACCCAGGTGCCCCTAAAAAATTTTTTTAATGTTTATTTTTGAGAGAGAGAGAGGAGCACATGTGTGCATGAGTGGGGGAGGGGCAGAGAGAGAGGAGGGAACAGAGGATCTGAAGCAGACTCTGCACGGACAGTGGTGAGCCTGATGCAGGGCTTGAACTCATGAACCAGGAGATCATGACCTGAGCTGAAGTCAGATGCTTAACCAGCTGAGCCACCCAAGTGCTCTTAAAGGTGGAAAATACCTGAAGAGCTAAAGAAATACATCTCTGACTGTAGAATTCCAGGCACCCTGGTGTAAGGGTACTTCCTTGTCCCCTCCACATGTCCTGACCATGCTCACAGGGCAAATAATAGCCACCAAGCTGGTTTTCACAAAGTAGCCAACCGCCTCTCACCAACACTGACTCAAGGCTTTCATTAGTTTGATGGGTGCAGGGGAGTTTCCTGTGCTATTTAAATGAGGCCCAAGGAAAACTTACCTCTGCAGTGATGACCATCACCCCAGAAAGCAATGAGGGAGGGACAGGGCCCAGCCCCAGGCTAACTTGCCTTGTCTGACTTCTGTCCACAGAGCAGGGAGCAGGGCAGAGGGGCTGTGCTAAGGGAGAGTGGACCGCGCTGGATGCTTTCCCCCCACTTTTTCTGCTGTGCACAGTTGGACCAGTTACTGGCCCTGATCGCGACGCCTTGTTTATTGATTCCACAGGCTCAGGACCAGAGCATGATGAATATCACTTTTCCACTGGGGCTAAAGTCACAGGGCCAAAAGACTGAGGCAGTCATCCAGAAAACAAAATTGTTTTTGTCTGAATGTGCCGTTGGAGATACTCTGAAAAACAGGCTTTTCAGGTGATTATGGAACTTAAGCAAAGCCAGGCTCTTGCCTGAATTATCCGCATAATTGTCCTACTTCTCCGGTGTGATCATGCAGATACGGCCTCGCAAATCTCCAGCTCATCTGAGCAAGCGCTCAAAGTCAGGCAACAAGGGTAATGATGCCAATTTAATAAAGGAAGGACTAGGCTCTGCTGAGAATCCAGCTGTAGCAACAGCCTGGTGTTTAAGAATTTGTGTTTAAGGACTTCCTTTGGCAGAGGTTTGATGAATGTTTTTATTGCTAGTTCTCCACAATAATCCTGGAAGGTGTAGTTCCTGCCTTGAGGATCATCTTGGTCCCTGAACAAGCTTCTCATCTCGGATGTCTTTCCTTGCTGGGAAAGCCCCTGTGTCCCTACTGCTGGTGGTGTCCATGGTGGGCCAGTTCCTGAGTCAGCCCTCTGCACAGGATTAACCAAACTGGCCGCCATCTTGCAAAGTCAGTGTATGTCTTCTGAGATGCGTTCCTGTCCCTGCCTTTGGCTAGCTAGGCAGTTCCCCCGTGAGGCGGGTATTGGATAGAGTATCCAAGCACCACCCCCACCAAGACCACAGCCAGGACCCCAGTAGGATATAAGTGGCTTGGCAAGATATGATCATTCAAGGAGGAGATAATTACAAAGATGTGGGCTGGCTGAACGGGACCCTAAGGGCTGGAGCAGGAATGCAGTGTTGGCGCTGTCTTGGCTCTTCCATCCATCTCACCAGACAAGGGAAGGAGCAGTCCCCAAAACACAGAACATGAAGGTCATGTGGAGCAGGCCACCTTGGGAAGAGCTGTGCAGGACATAGCCTGCCAAGGCCACTTTGCAGCAAGGGGCCAGGGAATTCAGACTAGGTGCCATCCCGCTGCTAGCCTTTGATCATAGGTTGGTCAGAGCTCTACTAGCTGAACTCAACCAGAAAGGGGAGTCTCTTCCATCTCATCCTTGAACCCATATAGGTCAGGCCCTCGGGGCAGAAAACAAGGGTGGAGGAGGGTGGAGAGTGGGAGGAGCATGGTGAAGAGAGAGATCCTGCACACAGAGAAATCAAAATTCAATGATAAAAAGGAACCCAGCTTGCAAATTCACAAATGAATTTCCTTGGGTCATAACCACACTCTACAGCCCAACAAGAGTCAGTTGATATAGAACCTAGAATCTGCTCACTTCACAAGTCTGAGAGGATATTTTGACTTTGGTTCTGATAAATTATCAGCACCTTAGGAAGCTATAGAAATTACTATCTTGTATAGTCACTGAAATCTCAGGAATGTCTCAAAATAAAAATAAGTAGAAAAATAATAAAGAAACAATTCCATAATACCAGTATTTTTATCATTGTTTTAAGAGTAATTGTATCAAAGTGTCATCATCACCATGATGATAATATATACATTTTTTGAAGTGCATAAAAGATTCCAATATGATAAAATTGTGATTTTAATTGGATGATAAGGCAAATTTGATTAAAGAAGGTTGTAATCAATGTTTAAATGTCAGGGAATTTTTTAATTTGGGAATTCCTGAGTTTTATGTTATTGGTTGGCTAAATGGTGTTTGGATTTTTACAAGAACGACATTTAATAGGCTTATAAGATTAATAAATTGTGCATTAGATTAAGCACACATAGTATTGAATGTTGCTTTTTATGGCCAAAGCCATTGGACGTTCACAAGGCTTTTCTCATGTTACTATGGACCTTGTCACGTACGGTCCGACCCAAGCTCCTCCATGTCTGTGATGCGTTCATTGATTCCTACAGAGATTTCTCATCTCGTAATTCTTTACCACTAGATGTTCTTTTTGGTCTCTGATGTATAACCTAGTTCTTGCCTTATTATGACTTGGGGTATGAAAGCCTTGACTCCCCAGCTACAGTATAGCCCAGGGAGACAAGCACCTCTCCAGAAACAAGCTTCATTTCTTTTCCATTCTCTATTTCTCCAAGCCCCGTGCTAGACACAGATTAGGTAGTCACTACATGTTTGCTATTCGGCTGGTTGTTTTTAGACATATATGGAATGGTTATATTACTACAGATACCCCAAAAAACAAAACCAAAGTTTCTATCAAGGAAGGAGTTAATATAGAGGATCTGGATATGGCTGGCTTGAGTAATTAGTGATGAGAAAGTTTTATTGGTACTTCCAGGACTTCTGTAAAAATGCTTCCTCAATTCTAGGATGACCTCTGTACACTTTCTCAACTTCACCCTCACTGTCGGGCAGAGACCCATTCAGCACCATGGACTTTTTAGGCTCCAGGGTTCTCTGAAGGTCTAAGGCACAACTTCTTTTGAGGAGGCTCAAACCTTGTTAACAGAATCCATCTATTAAGAAAATGACCTATGAATATCTACTGTGTGTCCAGCACTGTGCTAGGTCATGGGAATAGAGCAGCGAAAGAGGCAGAGTCCCTGCACCCTTTTAAGGTCATGATCTAGTCAGTGTCTCACAAAACCATATGCCAAACAGCCTGTGTTCAGTGAGATGTGAATGACAATAAGTGCTCTTGTTGGACTTGAGAAGAAAGCCATCAGGGCATGACAAAGTAGTTGGTAAAGTTCCATGAAAGAAGTGGCAGGGTGGTGAGGTAGACCTTAGTGAATCAAAGGGAGAGGGGGAAAGTGGGAGATGTCTTCTTACTCGAGGGGAGTGAAAAAGGCAATAAGAGACGTAGAGGTGGCTTCTGTTGTGGCCACGCTGCTGCACAGGTGGCCCCACTGCATCGGGTAACAGCTGAGAATGGAGCTCCACAGAAGTGACACGAGCAGGCCAGAGCCCACTGAGGGCCATCTTGGAAGGGATGACAGGGTGTCAAGTCCCTATCAAGGGTTGAGAGTAGATCCATGGGTAGAGCAATGACAACACGATGCATTAGATGTTTTTAGTATCAGACATTCCTTTCTGCTTCCTAGGTCCTTCTTCTATTCTATCAATTGGAACACTCCAAAGGGAGGATTTTTAAAACCTGACCCAGCCAAGGTGGAGGTGAGCTGTGGAGTGGGAAGAAAGACATGGGGAGTCAGTGAGGGAGGTGCTACTCTACTTTAGGAAGAACCACTCCTCATAAGCATTCCTGAAAGGGGGCAAGCCTGGAGGAGGTGCCTCGATGCCAAGCCTGAGTACTGGAGAAGCAAAAGCTGGGTGGCATGTCACCAGGCAAATGTCCCAGTCACCTGTCAGTTTCTCCTCACCCACATCAGTGCTGAGTGTAGCTGGATGAGCCCTGTGTGCCCCAGAGTAAGAAGTAATAGAGAGGGAGCCAGAGCTTGGAGGGGGGCCCAGGAGGACACTGTGGTGACATACATTGCCGAGGACAGGGACCTGACAGGAATGACAGAAGCCTCAGGGTGTGCCACCGTGTGTGGAGGATGATGAGTGGTAACTGGATGCCAGACCTTGGCCCCTCCCCCCAGCATAAGAATCCCAAGCGAAAGGGGAGAACAGGGCAGCAGAAGGATCTGAGATGGCCCTGAGTTCACTGACATTTCAGTTTCCACTATGGGGCGAAGAGCCTGAAATAGAATGTAAAGGTAGTTATTTTGAAAATTAAAATAACGAACATCTCTGAGTTTGTGATCTGAGGTTTGTGCCACGTATTTAAGACTAAAAGGAAAAGTAGGACAAAAACCCAAAGAGATAGGTGATGTCACAGAAGTCAGGGGAAGGAAAAGATCCGTGGACTGGGTGGCAGAAAAGAGCATCCAAAGAGCTGATGCCTGAAGAGCCAGGAAGGAGCCACGGTTCCCCCAAGTCAGTTGTGAAGAGCGAGACGGTGAGCTTTCAGGGCACACGTGCCTCGCTTCCCTTGGCTGTACCAGCTGCCTCTGTGTGCATCAGGTCATGCATCTTGATCTTGAGATACCGCCACATGCTCTGTTCTTCAGGCTAGCCTGCTGCTCCTTCTCAGACCATTTAGCCCTTATTTGTTCCCAATACAAGGCTCCTTTTCAGAGAGTTAGACCGGATTCAGAAAACATATTGAAAAGCAAACATGAAGAGGATTTGGCCCAGTTTTAAGGTCATAGAGAATTTCTAGTCATCATGACCAGCAAGAGCAGCTGCCTAAATACAACACTTCGAAATGGAAGGGGACAATGGGAATCAGGTAAGCTTAGCACAATTGTCAACTCATTGATCTGACACTGTGACCAGAATTGGTCATTGTGCTGCAGGCCAGTGACTACACTCAAGTCCAGTGTCAGTGACACACACACGGATTCCCCATACAACTTCGGGCAAATCACTTACTTCGCTGGGTCTCACCTTCCTCCTCTGTAAAAACCACCCTGCATTCTCAGAGATTTCTTCTGTTCTCTCCGCCATTTTCAGTGCTTTGTCCTTGGCTATTAGCATATTATTGTTAGATGCAAAGGGCTACGGCTGTCATTTGGACAAACCGTAAGTACATGTTGTCCAGCTAGTGTGGGTTTGGTGAAACGAGCACTCCGATACCAGTTTGTGAGACTATAATTCTAGAGGACAATGTGACAATAAGTAACAAGAGCCCTGGAAAAAATATTGTAGCTGTGACTCAGCCGTCCCATTTCTAGACATTTAGCCAGGAAATAATCCCGGGCATGTGAAAAGATATGTAGGCAAGGATGGATGTTCATAACTAGGAGAAAATTGGAAACAAATGCCAAACAATAGGAGATGATTATCTAAATTATGATACATTCACACAATAGAATACTATGTATAAAATTATCCATAAAATTATACTGTAGGTGCCTATTTAGTACCATGAGGAAATGTGTATAATATGATGCAGGACAGGGGGTTACAATAAGATCTGATCTTTGCAACATTATTTGTTCCATTTATAAGAAGAAAAAATAAAAGGAAAAGGATGATGGCATTCTCTAGGTGTGAGGGTAGAGGTGGCTTTCATTTGCTTCTTTGTGCTTCTCTGTGTTTCCTGAGTTTTCTGCAATGAATGTGAACTATGTTTGCAATCAGGGTTTTAAATACATTTTTTATAGAGGGCGTTTTTTTCACTCCGCCCCTCTTTGTATTCTGATGCCAATTAATCTCTCAGAAATATGTCACTAAATGCTTCATCAACAATGGGTCTTTGTCTCTGCCTGGCTCTGAATCTTCTGGAGTGTGGTTTTCCTGGATATAGAGGGACATCAGGTGGGTTTTGGTCAGATGGTTGGGATGTTTTCGTGCAGAAAGATGAGAGGGGCTGGGGGTGGTTCCATCGGATGGAAGACAGAGTGAAGAGTTCAGCAGTAGCTGTCTTCTCTCCACCACTGCCAAGTTCAGCGTAAGAACCTCCAGCTCTACAAACAGAGACCAGGGTGGTTGTCTGTCCATCAGGATTAGGTAGCTGGTGATATTTTTGTAAACAAAATTAAAAGGCATTATTTCTACATGTTGACCATGGAAGCCGCTCCCCCCTCTAGTGGGTTGCCAGCTTTCCTAGCTTCAGAAATCCTACAGCATCGCTTCAGTGGATCCACTGCATTCAACTGGTTTCAAGCAAATCACCAAGGCCAGTCAGACTCGGGGGAGAGGAATTAGATGCTGCCTCTTGGTGGCAGAGTGTAGCAGGGCCACATGACAGAAGAGTGCAGGAGGTGACGTGTGTTGCATCTGCCTGGTGCAAGGCCTCCTGGAAAGGAACTGGTGATGCCTGTTGACTTGTGGGTCTACTGGTCTGGCATTGCCAGACCTTCTAAAATTCCAGGAGCAGCCTGCAAAAATCTTGATTTTTATCTGAAATCTTTTATTTATTGTTTAATGTTGGCGGCGAATTCCAAGCATGTTAAGAACACTTCAACGCCACTGGTCGATGTAACTTCTTCCATGTTTCCCTTTATCTCCTCATGAGAGTCCCTGCCCCTTCTTTAAGTGGTAGCACTTCTATTTACCCCATGAACACAAGTTTTCAGTTTTGCTACGGAATGGGGGAAAAGGTGAATAAAAGAGAATGCTGCTTAGAAAAGGGATGGTGTTGGGGTAGGAGGAAGATGATGATGATGATGATCCTGGGCAGGAAACCAGAGAGGACCAGGCTTCCAGAGCAGAGAATGACAAGGTAGTTTGAGGTCATCCTTGATTAGGAGAGAGGCCATGTTTTCTTTTCTGAAGGGAAGGAAGGAGGAAAAGAGGAGGACGATTCTCCCAAGGGGTCACATCCCTTCGCTGAGTGAAGATTATGTGCCAGGCATTGCTTGGGCGCTCTCCCAGGACTGGGGGCATCAGAAAGCCCAACCATGATCCTCTTAAGTGCTTACCTCCTAGCGGATCACCCTGTCTTCTCTGTGGGGCCCAGGTATGAGCTGAGAGTGTGGCCCGGGGGACTCCCAAGGGGAGGAGGAGCCACTGGGCAGTGATCTGGGGGCCCTCTGATGTTGCTCAGCAGCCCTGTAGGAATTCCCGAGCACAACCTTGAGGGCAGGCACCCACAAACAGGGACCTTTTGAGGCTTGGGAGCAGGGACACAGGAGCACTGAACATGATTCTGAGCTGAAGATGAGGGCAGAGGACGGCCTATGGAGTGAGGTATGAGTGGCGCCTAAATAGTGGCTCCAGGAGAGGGCCAGTGGAGCCCCGGGTGAGGACATGTTCAGGACACACTATCCTCTGAGGAGGCTGGGAAAACAGTTAGGTTTGAGCCCAGAGGTCATGCCCACCTGCCAGTTCAGCCATGGGCCAGCTCTGTCTCTGTACCCACAACCAGCTGAGTGACGGGGCTCCCTGGGCAAGAGACGGCGTGGGTCTGTGCCTCTGCGAAAAAGGTTAGTGCCACAAACGGTCAAATCCCACCTTAGGGAAGTGGTACAGACTGATGATGCTGACCAACTCTTCATTTCAAGAGAGAAATAAAATATATGACTATTGTATTTATTCCAGTTAATAAGGACCTGAAGGAAAATTAATAGCTGCAACTTAACTAAAGAGAATGTATGATTTAACATTTCTGAGCCATATAATTAGCAAGGGCTTTATTGAAACTCCTGTGTTGTTATTTTTCTTTTTAAGAGACTGCTGTTAGAAGCAGGTTATAACAGAAAACGCAAAGATCCACAGAGAAGAATATTAGAATGCGTCTGTCGGTGAACGAAAAAGGCTAAACATACATTCAAAAGCAAGAGAACAATCTTTCTGAGCCTACAGATACTAGATAATCACATCAGCTATTGGCTACCTTACATAAGAGTATTCAGAAAGTTGCTTCATTTCTGTGAAATAAGGCATACCTTCCCAAATTTCATTTCCAAACTTAAATTTGAACCTGGAATAAAATGTAATTCCTCACTCACCATGCTATGCATCTGTTGGAAGAAAATCTGAAACCAATTCTCTATTGTACAGCAAAATCAATGCCAATTCATCCTGGTGTTTCTAATCAACATGTCTTATTTTCTTCTCTGTTCCCAT
Organism: Helogale parvula; assembly: GCA_004023845.1. Taxonomy (NCBI): domain Eukaryota; kingdom Metazoa; phylum Chordata; class Mammalia; order Carnivora; family Herpestidae; genus Helogale; species Helogale parvula. The sequence goes on along the minus strand of PJEM01004152.1, from coordinate 23,266 downwards.
AACTTATAATTATTTGTGGTACACTCCAAACAAACCCTTCTGTTCTTCTCCTTAGTGTCTCCTTCTGGCTTGCAATTTATATATGTGGAAGCCATTTGAGGCTGGAGATCACTGATCTATCACTAAGCAATTTTCTGGGTCTTCGAGACCCCCCCCCCCCCATTAAAAAAATTCAGAGCTCTATCCCTTGGCCTCTGATAGCTCAAGTAGAATATCGTAGGGATTAAAATTTTAATTGGAAGGTAAACATGGAGTCATACAGCTTCTCAAATTGGACTTTGAGAAAACAAATCATTGTCTTGGTGCCACCACTGTTCCCTGCTAAAATAATTTCCACAAATGCTGGAGGACTAAAATATTTGATTCTCACTCAGAAATCTCATCCAATAACTTTAACATTGGCACACTCCCACCTGGGCCTTCAGCGTGAGGCTGCCTCTTACCCAGCCCTGACATTCTCCCATTCTTGATCCCTTTGGGGCTGTTTAAAATATATAGGCATATTTTCAGCTTGAAAATATTGAAAACATTTCCAATAAGTTTTTATAATTATTGAGGTTTGAGTTTTGGAGAGCAAACTTTGCAAGTGGGCATCGGACCAGGGAAATTCTTGAGAAACCAGCCAGACCTCCTGCACCTGAAATCCTGGGGGCAGAGCGGGGACTGACGCTAAAGTTTATGTACACAGCAATCGCAACCCAGAACCTTCCCGCTTGCTTGCATCTCTTCCTTAATCTAAACGATGCAAGTTCAGGGGGTATCAGCCCAAGAACTATGGAGCCAGGCACTCTCCACTGCTTAATTTAGGCAATTTTGTGGTTGAATCAAAAGACAACAGAAAGACCCAGAAAAACACTCACAGCAAGATAATCCATTGGATATTAGCGGCTGGATTGGAATCTCTTTTCCTCTGGCTGTAGTGGACCAGGTGATGTGAATTGGTAATATACTTTCCCATTACAATTTTTCCCAGTGCTGAGTAGAGAAATGTGATTTTGTGGTCTCTCAAGCCCTTCAACACCACTGCTTTTTGGCAAACAGAAAAATGCTTTCCTGCAGCACTCATTTCTATATCCCACTGGACTGAGTTTGCACAACTAAGGGGAAAAGCCCCACAAACTCGTGAGATGCTGCACGGTCGTTAGGTTTTCACTGGTCTTCAGTCTTTCTCCATTGTATCTCCAAAAATGTCAACGAGTGTTGTGAAATCCTCCAAACAAAACTGATTTTAATTCACTCTAGTCAAAAACAAATAAACAGACAGCAATTTGGGGCGGGGGAGGGGTGGTAAGGGAAAGGTTGTGAAATAATCATTTTCCATCGTAGGTGGTCACAACATCCCCACAGTTAGGGGACGCTGCCTGGGAAATACTATCTGAAGATTTATGTACCTGCTTGTACGACGTCAGGTTTAGAAAATAGAATTACAACTGAAAGGAGGGGCAGAGAGAATCTGGTAAGGGGAAGACTGTGCGCAGAAAATGGCTCTGCACTGAGATGGCAACAGGTGGAGATGGGGGGTGGGGTTTTAAGAAGACAACCTTCTCCACAGAGGGAACTACGGAAGCAGGGGGCAGAGCTATGGAGAGAGCGTTAAAGGAGGCTTACACCCCCCCACCCCCCTCAATTCAGGCCACACAAAGACCTTTGAGAAGGATCAAGCTTTATCAGTCACTTTGCAATGTAGAAAGATTAAGTCATCCCTTCCCCTATCCTTCCTCCTTTATTTTCTTCTACAATCAAAGACAAATTGAAGTGATTTCTAAAGTGAAAAAAATTAGAGGTATAACGCCTAAAATTAATTTCAAAGAGATCTAATGTGAAATAAAATCATTTTATAACACAAGGACAACTCAATTAGCTTTCCTAAAGCAACGCTTCCTCTGTTTCACCTTGGAAAGGGCTTCTCTGATCCTGATTGGTTAGAGCTGTAGGCTGGCGGATATCTGGCCAGGATGCACCCATAAGGCATAGCAACCATAGTCCATTTTGATTGGTTGATACGAGCTATTAAATATTTTTATTATTGCTATGGATGCTTTCACAACCTGAGAGTGGTGAGGTTTAAAACACAACAAAAGGAAGGGCATTTTGAGTTCCAGGAGGTTGAGCTAGAATCCCTGTTTCATTACTGACAGGGAGAACTTGAGCTTCACTCTCCTTCCTTCCCCCTTTCCTCTTACCCAGTGAAACATAACAACTCAGGTAACTTGAACAACATCAACCAATAGCCTCTCAAACTGGAATACCAACCACCTTCCTTGTCCATTGGTCACTTTTCAAGCTGGTGAAAAAGAAACCAACCAATAAACATCAATACGGTAGGGTCTGTGTCTCCAGAGGCCTTCACCTGTAAGATAAACTTTCCTAAGTCAGTATTTGGATCCCTTTGTTAGCCCACATTGGCACTGAAATTGGCAAGGCATTGCTATTCTCTTATAAAATATACAATGTCATTAACAAGGAGATTATGTAGCTTCCTCTGATGTCCGTTGAGGTATCAGTTCGTAACCAGGCATCCGGTTCCCCTTTCTATCTTTGTCCTTTCGAGTCTGATAAGGGATGTTCATCAATTATGTACTTCTCCCTCCTGGGGTTGGGGGGGGGGGGGCTCCTTTGCCTCCAAGTCCAGAGAACAATTCACTACATGAGATGGGCCGAGCTCTCTGTGTTGTCGCGTTAGTTTCTTCCATCTTATCAAGAATATTAAAAGCTCAGTTTCACAGCCGGTTGGAGTTTTATGGTGATGTCCCCATGTGATGCTCACGTGTTTGCGTTTGCATAAAAAGACCCTTATATTTTTAGTAATAAAAACTTACAAATGCAGGATAGCTGTCTTCACATTTTGAAGGGCATTCCCACTGAAGGGGCACTGGACTTCATCTCTGTTGCCCCAGAAGGAAGAAATGAAACCGAGGGGTGGAGTCTACACGAACAGATTTCTTCTCAAAGTCAGAAAGCAGTTTCCTTAATAGTTTGAGCTGCTGAAAGAACGGAACAGTAGGGCTAGTCACTGGCACTGGAGGAAGACTCCCTTGACACATTATTTCAAGAGACTGGACGCCATTCATGAGGGAAGTGAAAAGGGGCTTTGGCACCAAATGATCACTATGGTTCTTTCCAATTCAGAGACCACTGGGACATCCCAACTTTGAAGAGTTGGTTGGAGCGTGGAAGTTAGCCCACTCTCTAGAACACAACACACTTACTATAATATTTGTCTTCTTTTGTTCAAGTCTTCCTTTACATCTTTCAATAGAGTCTTATAGTTTATGATTGTATTTATATAAATACCAAGGGGTTTTTGTTCGGTTTGGTTTCTGCTTTCTGAGATTTAAAAGTCACAGTAAAATGAAGGAATAACTTAAACTTCCATATTTCCACAATTTAGAATGAACAGATATTAGTTTTTTTGTTTCATTTGCTTCTTGTCAAGTTTTTGGGGAAAAAAAGAGGAAGAAAGGAAGTAAAGAAGGGAGGAAGGGAGGAAAGCGGAGGGGTGACCCAAGGAGAGATATTAATTAATGTCCGCGCAAGCTACGAACTCCGCACCCATTCTCTTTACATCCCCCGAGACTAAAATGTTCTTGTATCACTCCGTTTCTTTAAAAAGTTGTTTTGCTTGGTAGATGTGCATCTGATAACACACACACACACACACACACACACACTGTACAGTTTGGTTTTTAAAACATACAAGTACATTATGTGTATATATCCCATCAATCTGCATCTTGCTTTTACACTCTACCTTCTGTTTGTAACATCTACGAATGCTGGTATATATCAATTTTATTTATTATTTTTCATTGCTGTATGGTATTTCATCATAGAGAATACCACATTTTCTGTATTCCCGTATTGAGGGATGTTTCAGTCACTTCCTTTTTATCCCGTCATTACAAAAAATGCTGTACCAGACACTGCTGGGTGCAAGATGCTAACGACACTATGCAGGAGGCTGTCTTGTGCGTGTCCCAAAGCATGACTTCTAGCACAGAGGGGAAACACATTTTCCTAGCTGCCACCAAACTTTTCTCCTCAAAGCTTTTACCCATTCACATTTGCAGCAACAATGTATTATTTCTTCTACAACCTTGCCAACAGTTGAGATAGTCTGACTATTAAATTTTATGAATACAATGAATGGGAAATGGTCTCCTTTTGTGTTTTTTCTTTGCCTTCTGAGCTTGAACATCTTTTTGTTTGTTTTCTTATTTGTTGGCCATTCACATTTTCCTTTTCAGACAATTGATTCATTTTTCTACTTTTTTATTATGTGTTTTGTATACTAATTTCTAGTCTATTAAATGTGTCTCCTGGTCTTTTTTTAATCTTTTGCCAATAGAAGGAGACAGGCTTTTACTGTACAGAACTGTAAAATTTTAAATAGTGACGTCTATCTTTTTCTTTATTGTTGGGACTTTATATATTCTTTCTTCTTTCTTTCTTTTAAAGATCTCCTTTACTCTAAAATCATGTGGACATTGGTACACATTGTCTTTTATTTTATTAGTTTTTGAAGTAAGTTTCCACATTTAGGTCTAGAGCCCCTCTGGTGTATGTGTAAAGTATGTGGTGTCAAGTAGGGATCTAAGGCATTTATACAGCCCTCCCTACCCCCCACCCCCAACTGCCCAACCCCAGAAGATTCTTCTGGGATTGTTTCCGCCACTCCAGAGCTAGCCTGTCCTCATCTTAGTTTAATGGTGTCCGCAACATATTTCCTCATGGGCCAGAAGATGACAAAGTGAGATGGTTTCAATTGACTCATAGCATAGTACATTTGAGAATACCAAAGTAGAAAGACATGGAATTATGGTAAATAGTCCTGACATGTCACTTCAGCGGTGCTGGGAGCCATTTATGAAGTAAGGCAGGTTTGCAAGGCCTCCCATCATCAAATGGCAACCGGCGTCTACACCCACTCAACTCCAACTCAATTTCTGCTTGAGCACTGACCTCTCAAGGCGCCTGACCGACTGATATCAGCAGTGACTTGCATTCTTATGTTAAAAATATGTGAATTGTACCTTACGAAAAAACTTGTTATAGGAGTTTCTTCTTTTGCAATTATCAGAGCAAATATTACATTTCCTAAGAAAACCTGTTTTTCTTCCCCTCAAAAAACAGGCCACTGACCCCTGCTCACAAAGAACTGACTCTTGTCTTTACCATGCTAAAAACATTGCCTTGTATTTAAATGCTAAAGATCCCTTCCCCATGTGATAAGCATCTAGTCACCTACTTTAATCACTGTTGATAAAGATTATGCATGAATCTTCTACCAATCTATGTTCTGGGAAATTTTTACATACCAAAGAATTTGTCATCAGAAATCATTGTCTAAGGCAATTGCCACTTCTGTTTTGTATCCCATACACTTGTTTAGTCAAAAAGGCTGATTCTCTGGTCAGAGCAGAGATGCCAGCCCGCAGTGCAGAGATGCCTGACAGGAGACTAGAGATGCCTGCCTGGTGATCAGAAAGAAGTCTCACTCCCTTTCGCTGACACTGTCCATCCTTCAGGGAACCCTAAACCTGCTGGAGCTGGACTCTGGCACAGGGGTATACAGTCTTATCTGCTTTGTTGGCACAAACTCTCTCCCACCTTTAGCTAATGTAGATGTTATGGGTTGAAATGTGTTTCCCCCACAATTCATATGTTGAAGCCCTATCCCCCAGTACCTAGGAAAATGACCAGAAATCAGGCCTTTAAAAAGGTAATTAAGGGGTGCCTGGGTGGCTCAGTTGGTTAAGCCTCCGACTTCGGCTCAGGTCAGATCTCACATTCATGGGTTCGAGCCCCGCGTTGGGCTCTGTACTGACAGCTAGCTCAGAGCCTGAAGCCTGTTTCCGGTTCTGTGTCTCCTTCTCTCTCTGCCCCTCCCCCCTCATGCTCTCTCTCTGTATCAAAAATAAATACAACATTTTAAAAAATTAAAAAAGAAAAGGTAATTAAGTTAGGGACTGCTGGATGGTGCAGCGAGTTAAAGTGTCCGACTCTTGATTTCAGCTCAGGTATTGATCTCACAGTTCATGAGACCAAGACCTGCATTGGGCTGTCTCACAGAGCAGAGCCTGCTTGGCATTCTCTCCCTCCTCTCTCTCTCTCTGCCCCTCCCCTGCTCATGGCACTCTCTCTCTTTCAAAATAAATAAACTTAAAAGAAAAGGTAAATGAGTTAAAATTGCTTTTTAGTAATTGTAGGATGGGTCCTCTCCAATATGACTTGTGTCTTAAGAAGAAGAGGAAACTTGGACACAGACATGTGTAGGTACAGAGGAGAGGCCATGTGAGGACACCGCAAAAAGGAGGCCATCTGCAGGACAAGCAGAGAAGTCTTAGAAGATACCTTGCTCTTGGGCTTCCAGCCTCCAGAACTGTGAGAAAACAAGTGTCTGCTGTTTAAGCTCCCGGTCTGTGGCCCTTTGTATCAGCAGTACTAGAACATGAATACAGTAGGATAATCCCCAACAAAGATGGATGAAGACGTTTGTAATTAGATAGAGTTAAGCTTCTCAACATGTATTTTTCACTTAGCATAAGTACGTGAAAAATATGCGAACAATTCTACTGTAAGCTCACCGGAAGGAAGGAAGGTGGTCAGGGAAACTGTAGGAGAAACCCACAAAGCAGTCAATTTGCCAAGAAGTCATTCCAAGCTAGTAGGCATGATGTGATCACTCACAATAGGTTGTATTAGTTTCTTACTGCTGCTAAAACAAATTAAAACAAACTTAGTAGTTGGGGTGCCTGGTGGCCCAGTCCATTGAACGTCTGACTTTGCCTCGGGTCACGATCTTGAAGTTTGTGGGTTCAAGCCCCTCATTGGTTTCTATGCTGAAGGCTCAGAGGCTGGAGCCTGTTTCAAATTCTGTGTCTCCCTCTCTCTCTTCCCCTCTCCTGCTCGTCCAATCTCTCTCTGTCTCAAAAAATAAATAAATATTTTTAAAAAATTTAAAAAACAAAATTAGTAGTTTAAAACAAATTCATTATCTTACAGTGTGGGGAATAAGAATTCCTGAAATAGGGGTGTTGGCGAGGCTGTGCTCCACACTTCTGGAGGCTACAGAAGAGAACTCAATCCCTTGCCTTTTCCAAGTGTGTAGAGGGCACCTGGGTCCCTTGGCTTGATGCTTCTTCCTCTATCATTACAGTCACCAATCCAGCCTTCGAGTCTGTGCTCACCTTGCCTTTGCAGATTCTGACCCTCCAGCCTCCCTCCTGGGAAGACCTTTGTAATTCATTGCCTACCCACCCCCATCCCTAGGTGATCCAGGATAACTTCCAAAACCTTAACGTAATCACATCTGCATGGTCCCTTTTGCCATGTACGGTAACTTACTCACAGGTTCAAGGGAACATCCTTGGGGGCCATTATTCGGTCTACTACAGTTGCAAAAACAGTTCAGTAAAGTAATTTTATAAGAAAATAATTCTGCTGTGTTCCAAAGTAGAGACTTTTAAAAGAATGGAAGTCTTGAAAGGCTCCCTGCTTCTTAAGTCAATGGAGGAGTCTTTAAATTATTTTTTTTTTACAATTGTCTATTAGTACCAGCAGTTTTTCAAAATAGTTTTTAAGTCCTTGTTAGAAGGTGTTGTTTTGGTTAATTTTTTGTTTGGTTTGAGCCCACTGTTGAGCTTTTTTCCACATTCAGTCGGATTCCATCTGCCAACGTGCAAATGGGGCTGTTTCCACTTAGGAGATTTTCTCCCATGCGCAGCCTCCAGGCAGAAGTGTCCCGAACTACTGCTGATCTCTCCAGGCTGCTTATGCAACACGGAAAGCCAGACTCCAAGTCAGAAGGGCCAAGCTGTTGGGACCGGAGGGAACTACCGCTCCTCTGGCCCAGCATGACTCAGTTCCTTCACCTCTCCTGTCATTGCCCCTCCAGGGCAGCGGCAGGCGGCACATTCTTGCCCCCAAAGCCCTGCGGTGTCACGTGGGGGAAGTGAGTGTCAACGGCTGAGGGGGCTAAATTACAGCCCGCCTTGGGCATTGAGGACGGGCGGCTGGGAAACCCGCCTGCAGGCGGACTGAGCGGAGCACACGTGCACTTGCCTGAAGCCATCCTGGGAGTTTCAGATACTGATAGATCGCCACCGCTTGCAGCGGTCTGCGGGAGGGGGGAAGGACTGCTTGTTCTGGAAGGCTGTTCCGTTCCCAGGGGACATGTGTTAGAACAATTAACTCCCCAGGCTCTCAAGAGAACATGTTTATCAGCAGCTACTGCTTGTACTCCAGAATGGCAAGCTGCCTCGGTCGTCTGTCCGCGTGTATCTATAATAGATGTGAACTCCAAACGTGCACACGGACATAATTGTGCAAGGGTATGCCGAGCAGGTGTGCACCAGTGCATGCCTGCCGAGCTGTCTCCTTCTGCGCATTTGTTCCTGCAGATGCGAGTGTGTGAGTGGCGCTTTTCACTCAGAATCATGAGAGGCCAGAGGTGGGATCTTCCAACTTCCCATCCAGCCTCTCCCTGCTCCCGCTGACGCTCCTAGGGATGCAGATTTCTGTCCAACGCATCAGCTTTTCCAGAAAGGCACCCTGGCCATTCCTGGGGAGGTAGGAAATGCCATATGGCCTGAGTTCTTTTCTTGTTCCCCCTCATCCTTCACAGAGGCGATGTACCAGGCTTGCAGGAGAAGGCCCTCCTTTCATTCCACTGAGATTCTGCAGTCTCTTTTTTAAATTTTTTTTAATTGATAAGCTTTCTTTTTAAGAGAAGTTTTACGTTCACAGCAAAACTGAGCAGGAAGTTCAGAGAATTTTCATATACCCCTTGTCCTTCCCTATGCACAGCCTCTCCTGCTATCAAATCTGGAGCCAGAGTGGCACATTTGTTACAATAAATGGACCAACATGGACACATCATTATCACTCAAGGCCCACATTTTACATTAGGGTTCACTCTCGGTGTTATACAGTCTATGGGTTTTGACAAATGTATGTGGCGTGTATCCACCATGATAGTGTCACAGGGTAGTTCTGCTGCCCTGAGAATCCTCTGTGTTCCACTCATTCATCCCTCTCCCTGCCCCAAGCCCTGGCACCCCCTGATCGGCTTCCAGTCCCCACAGTGATCCTTCGCCCGAATGTCATATCATTGAAATTGTAGAGTCCATAGTCTCTTTCAGACGGGTTTCTTTCACATAATAATATGCATTTAAGTTTCCTCCGTGTCTTTTCATGGCTCAATAGCTCATTTCTTTTTATTGCTGAATAATATTCCATTGTCCGATGGACCACAGTTCTCCATTTCCCCACTGAAAGACAGCTGAGTTATTTCCAAGTTTTGGCAATTCTGAATAAAGTTGCTATAAACACTCACATGCAGGTTTGTGTGGGGACAGAAGTTTTTGACTCATTTGGGTAAATACCAAGAAGCTTGGTTGCTGGATTCTAGGTAAGAAAATGCCTTCTTAATGCTCCTGGACTGTATGTAAGAGTCTTCTTCCACTTAGCATTTCTGCCTGACTTTATTTTTCACAAAACTATTTATTAATATGCAGTAGGCACTTGAAATCCTCATGGGATGGCACTCTTGATTCTTCCAGAATTCCCCAACTCAAGAATGTGGAAAATTTGTACAGGCTCCTGGCGTCTTCCCGAATCACATTTCCATTGGGAGAAAAGTGTTTCCTGCACATCCGTGCACACCACAATCCAGCTGCCTCTCAACTCCTACAAAACTTCAAGCTTTTACTTAGTGGTCATTTTTCCCATACACAAAACTGACTTTTTGTTGCTTTATGACTACTCTATAGTGTTGGTCAAGGAGAGAAGATCAGTACATTGCCCTGGGATGAGGTTGTGGCGGGGGGTGGGGTTGGAGAAAACTAGGCACATTCATGAAGCCAAAAGATTTGTCCCCAGTACAAACCCCATGGCATAGTTGGTTCATATTGATGCTTCAGCAAAAGGACAAATTGCAATGGGATAAGGGCCTTCTGAATCACATGGGGAAACTGAAACCCACAAATGATGAGTCCACAAATTCCATACAGTACCTTTTAAAAGTTTTTATGAAATAGCTTCATATTATTAACTTGGTCTAATCTGAGAAACATTTCATTAGTCTGTTCTCAGCTTGCAAAGTAGCACGATGACAGAACAGCCCAAAGAATGCAGGGAACAATATAAAAATCACTGGTTCATTCATTTAAAAAAGTGTATTGACTTCTGGTTCTGTTCGTTTCTCCATTTAGAGATGAAGAAGTTGTCCCTGATGTCTCCAGTAATATGGTGACACCACCCCTAAACAGGCCACTTAAAATGCTGGAGGTGATATTCATTAAAATATTTTTTTAAAAGCACAGCTGAAATAGCATCAGAACAAGGCATTCCTAAGAGATCAGAAATCTTGAGGAAGCGTGAATCCAGAAAGGAGAGCTAATGCTGGAGGCAGCAATTATCTGTGGGGGCATGGCCGTATCTTGGTGACCTAGTCTAGGCTTTAATGGGTCATGCAGACACCAGGTACAGGCGGGGTGAGGAGACGACCGGGATACAGACTCCTCACATAAAGCCAGGACTGCTAAAGAACAAGACCCTTAAGAACTGAACCAGAGAGGAAAGAAAAATGTCTCCCGAGAATTTCTAATAGCCAGCCAAAATTCATGCTACTTGACTAGCTCTAAAGCCAGCAATTTATTTCACATGATAACACATTGGGACTACCCCCTTGCACCTGAAAGAAACAAACGTAATACCTCAAAGAATTATCACAGGCAAAGTTTTAAGAAATATGAGCTCAGGATCAAAATTCACCAAACTCATGAAAAAATAAGCCACTCTTAATGAAAATCAAGAGAAGTCATAAACCACAGAACCAGACCTGCAAAGATTGCAGATATTGGAAATACCAACAGAGAATGTGAAATCAGTTTATGTAAAAATACCTAAAGAAATAAAAAAGGGGATTGAATATACCATGAGGATATAATAAGCATCAAAATACATCAGGCATGTTTGATAAGGAGCCAAAAAGTACTGTCAGAGATGAAAGGTCAGTGTAGATACAGCACAGAGAAACAGGTAAAAAAGAATATAAAATTAGTTAAGAGGAATGGAGGATGAAGGGAAAAGATCTAACTTATTAGATGAGAGTTGCATGAATAGATAACAGAAACGATGTGGAAAAGGCAGTATTTTAAAAGGTAATAACCATGAGTTTTCAGAACCAATGAAAGATATCAACCCTCAGATTCAGAAAGCCTAAAGAATACCAACTGAGATAATTAAAATAAAATCATCACTTAGAGGCAACTGGGTGGCTCAGTTGGTTAAGTGTCTGACTCAATCTCAGCTGAGGGCATGATCTCAAGGTCTTGAGTTCAAGCCCCACCTTGGGTTCTGTGCTGGGCGTGAAGACTACTTAAAAAATATTCTCACTTAGATATCCTGGGAGTAAGACTGTGGATCAAGGGTCAGCAATATGGCCCCTGGGCCAAATCCTGCCTGACACCTACATATGATTTTAACGGAACACAGCCACACCATTTGTTTACATACCATTTATGGCTACTTTTGTGCTATAGTGGCAGAGCTGAGTAGTTACAACAGAGACTGGATGGCTCACAATACTAGAAATATTTGTTATATGGCCCTTACCTGAAGATATTTGCCTACCCCTGTTGCAGAATATCAAGGCAAAGAGATGACATTAGTGATTATTTGTAAATATGATGAATTAGCAGCATGACTAGGATTTCCTCTCAGATCTCTTGAGCAATAGTTCTCAAACTTGGTCCCAGAACAAGGGCCGGCAGCCTCAGCATCATCTGGGAACTTGTTAGAAGTGTAAACATCCTTTTTTTTTTTTTTTATGGATGGATGATTTTATTTTATTTAGTTCTCGTTTCACATCTTTATTTTCTATACTTAATCTATTTTACTTTTTAATAAAAAATTGGAAGTTATTTAAAAATAATCACCCCAAGGATTAAGGTTAACAGAGCATTCCTATGTGACCAGTGAGGAAGAAGTAATCTGTTATCTGGTACTGTGGTTACAGTGATTGAAAGCCCAGAATCTTCATGACAAAACTGAAGTCAAGCATCCTGCCTGCAGTCATCCATACTTGTAGGACCACATGTCCTGATTTGGGGTTCAGACAAATGTGATTACATTGCACCCTGTGTTATGGGTGCAGAGGTTGTCGAAACCATATATGAAAAGTGCAAACATCTTGAGCCCACAGTCTTCTGAATGATTCGGATCCATGCTGAAGTTTGAGCCATTGTTCTTGACTGTTGTACTAGACCAGAGGTTTTCAACCCCGGCCGTCTGTCTATTAGAACTATCTGTGGAGCTTGTAAAAAAAATGCCATTGTCTGGCCTTACCCCCAACGATCCCACCTAACAGGTCTGTAAGAAGCCTGGGCGTTGGCATTTTAAAAAATCTCCTCCCTCATTCAGGTGAGAACCATCAAACTACAGGTTGCTGCCTGCCTCCTTTGATCGCTGAAAAAGTGGGCATGGAGAAAATCTGGTGAACCCCCAAAGTTTTGTCCATGTCGTGTATAGTATTCTTGATCACGCAAACTATATAAGAAAAGGGCCATTTGGGGTGCAGGGGACTGTTTTGCTAACTTGTCCGAACATCCCAAATCGGCCAGAACTAAATCTGACTTACCCTTCCTTTATCCCTCCCCCACACAGCCTCCCACCATCTCTCTCCTGGAAGAGGAACTAGCAAGGAGTGACGTAAGGAAATATCGAGCCATTCAAGTGAGTGGAGAAGCAAGTTTTGTGAACAGTCAGTTTTGCTGTAAACAATTCTGGGACAATAAGGGTTTGGGTAACGCCCGCTACACCAATGGGGGAAGAAGGAACTGAGACTCGGTGAGTCAAGAAACCTTGACCCAGTGTCCTCTCCACTGCGTGCATGGGACTGGAGCAAGCGAGGGACAGAGCATTCGTCTAAAGTTCTCACAGATGTGGGGTTCTGGAAGGGGAGGGCTGACATTCCTGTTCACCTTTAACGACAGTGACCTCTGCTGAAGGACACACCTCCTGGACATGCCTACTGAAGGCCTGCCCAACCTGCACCCACCCTCTTTACGGTGTCCCAGCACAGACAACTCCCCCAGCAGACAAGGCTACAACTGGAGACCCAGGTGACATTAAATCTTTACGATTCTCTTAGCTTTTAGATCAAAGGGGCAATTGGTGCCAAATGCTTCTTTGGCACAGGATAGTAAAATCCAGGGGGAGAGGCAGAAGGGGCCAGTAAAAAGCTGAGAACACTGTTTCTTGAGCTGTACATGTGCACATGATCCCCCTGGAGATCTTGTTAACCTGCCATTGGATCAAGGTGGATCTGGGTGGAGCCTAAGATTCTGCATTTCTGACAGTTTCACAGGTGAATCGGATGTGGCTGGTCTTCAGACCACATTTTGAGTAGCAAGAATCTAAGGTACGCTCCCAGGGCGGGATCCTTGAAAATCCCTCCCCACACAGCGTCTAGACTTCCTCCAGCTTCTTGCTGCTGGCAACAAGAGCATGCAGCGGTGGACGTTGAGATGCACTCAAGATTGTTCCTCTACAGTTTGCTCGAGTGTAGGGACTGACTGATGTTCCCAAGCTTGGCAAAACACCACTTGCATAAAAAAGAATCCTGGGAGTTTATCGAGTTTCTCACCTAAAATTTCAAAATAACATAATGTCGAACCACAAGTGGTTTTTATAATAGGGAAGCCCACAAAATGGCCACAGTAATTTACATCTTCATGGTTTATAGGCAAAAAGTCTTCAACTTGAGCTGAGGGAGAAGTAAAATAAATAACCGGGGTTCTTTTACCACTCACCAAGATACTTATGTACTTAAAAGACTGATGCTAGAAACCACATTCTCATCTATTCTGAGTTTCCACCCATTCCCTTGGAGCTGTATCTGGTGGCTGTTATTGTAATGCCACTGTGAATATTTGTTTAAAGCTCACCGCACATTTATGGGGACCAGATTTGGTTCCCCGCGGAAACCTTACATGAGGCAATTGAGAAAAATAATTGTCATGAGCAAGGTTTGGGCAGCGGGGAGAATGAGAGTGTTGTAGGCAACCAGAACTGGAAGGACGGGCAGATCCCCAGGGTCAGAGGACTCCACATAAGGAGTTAAACTCGGGACCAGGAAGTGAAGAAAACGGAGTCCAGAAAGCTGATCTGAATGAGTCTTTTTTGTCCGTGGAAGAGCTCAGGACAGCTGCAGGAGGTGTAGGGGTCCTGCGGGGTGACGCTCCCTGGGTTAGGGGTGGGAAATGGTTAGTGCTGGAAACAGGATGAAGAGAAAAGGCATTAGGCGAGTAAGGAGCCCCTGACACAAACTCCTTCTGATCAGAAGCAGGGACCGGTCCCCAAGGATTACTGGTGCCAGGGAAGGCCAGCTTCCAGGTGACCTGTCCCTGGGAAATGAGGTGCCTCCTTTGAAAACTCCACCAGGAGTCCGTTCTCTCTCCTGACCATTGTGGGCATGGATATGGAGCCTTCTAGGCTGTTCCTTAAGCACTAAGACACCCTGAGCGCATTTGATGAAGACTTAATGGGGAAGAAACAGAAGCAGACTGGGTGTGTACCTGGTGGGCTAGACCAAGAAGTAAACATCATGGTGATGTGGCCCCCCGGGGACCGGGAATCCAATTCTGGAAGCTCATTCCCTGGGAGGCTGCAATACAAGCATCAGTGTTCTCACCATTGACCGGGCATTAGGTGATTCCAGAGAGCTTTAAAATAAAATCTCAATGCCCTGGCTCATGCCCAGAGATTCCTACTGAATTGGTCTGGGAAGCGTCCCTGGCACTGGTATTTTTTCAGCATTCTCTGGGTGATAATAAGGCTCAGTCAAGGCTGAGTTAGAGGAACGTGAACAGGGGAGATAAGCGACTGTCTCTGCCCTTGTCACCCCCCTCTTTCTACGAAAAGGCCATCCTATGAATGTTTAGTGTTTGACAGTCTGAGTTTTATTCATACTATCTCTTTAAAGAATAATAACCATTGGATTTATTTATTATTTTTCCACTAAATTACTTTAAAATCCTATTTTTTCCAGAAGTCTTTCAGTTATTTAACAATGACTAATCACTATGTACAAAGCACTGTTCTCCAAGGGAGAGGCACAAAGTGACAGGAGATGACAGGAGGGGGAGGACAAATGTTCAGAGCCCACGCAAGGATGTGTGTTCTCGCCTGCCCACGGCGGGGCCCACCCTCCTCCACAATACCACCCCTCTGCTGTTGGTGGATGTTTCCCCGGGGACCAAGATGCTTGGTGACAGGCCACAGAAGATAGGCACCGTCTGAAATGTTGTGGGTCCAGAGCAGAATTGGAACAACAATGCAAGGAATGATCCGGGCTTAAGCATCTCCATGAGATACCACATCAGAACACCTGCCAACGGCCTTTCCCAGGCATCCTCCATCGATGTATTTGCATTTTCTGAGACCACCAAACCCCAATGGAAATATCTGTGAGGTCCGTGCTCCACCAGGTACTTCACAACCTTGGTCAGAAAACGGCAGTGTCCACCATGGCCTCTCCACTGACAAACCTACGCTCACCATTCCCAGTCCTTAGGTTCACCAGAGTCGTCTTTACTGATGGCCACTGACTCTTAAATCATGTTAAATGAAATAAGCCAGACAGAGAAAGACAAATACTGTAAGATCTCACTTATTTGCGGAACCTAAAAGAGCCAAACCTGCGGAAACAGAGAGTGGGGTGGTTGGCCCCTGGGGCTGGAGGTTGAGGAAATAGGGAGGTGCTGGCCAGAGTGCACAAGTCTACATAGTTAGAACTGGTCTGAGTTCTGGAAATTGAATGTAGGGCGTGGTGATTATAGTTAATAATTATATACTTGAAAGTTGCTAAGAGAGTAGGTCTTAAATGTCCTCACCACAAAAATGCAATGCTAATTGTGTGCCATGGTGGAAGTTATTAATGCTGTGGTGGTAATTATTTGCAACATATCAAATCAACTCATTGTATATCTTAAATTTACATAATGTCATATGCCCATTATATCTCAATAAAGCTGGAAATATTTTTTTATTAAAAATTTTTTAATGTTTATTTTTGAGAGAGAGAGAGAGAGAACAGCAGCGGGAGGGGCAGAGAGAGAGGGAGTCACAGAATCTGAAGAAGATTCTGACATGGGGCTTGAATTCATGAACCCTGAGATCATGACATGAGCCAAAGTCAGACACTTAACTGACTGAGCCACCCAGTGCCCCAAAATATCAGGAAATGTTTTTGAGAATGTTCCTATTGTATGTTCAGTCTCACTGAGTATATCTGCTGTAGTTCTGGCCTGGGTCATGCAGTTGTCTAGGCCCTATACATTTCTGTGTGCATCTTCTGACTTTTGAGTCAAATGGATATGCATTTTTATATTTTTATTAGTGGAATTAAGATATAGCAGGGTTGAAGAAATGGGATTATTTTTTATGCTTTGTATGGCCATAAAATTTCTTATTTTTTAACAACTGGAGAAAGTAGGTATTGGAATTTCTTTTCAGTAGAAAACCTAGGATCAGAAAAATTAAATAACTCACCCAAGATCATAGCTGATCAATGAAAAAGTTACAGTTCAATCAAAGTTAATTTTATTATTTATACATTAAGTGCTTTTTCTCCTCTGCTTTGTTCAGAAGTAAGCCAAAATAAATATTTAACTGATACATTTTCTTTAATTTAAAATTTTTTTTAAGTTGATTCATTTATTATGAGAGAGAGAGAGACAGACAGACAGTGCAAGTAGGGGACGGGCAGAGAGAGAGGGAGGGAGGGAGAGGATCCCAAGCAGGCTCTGCACTGTCAGCACAGAACCGAATGCAGGGCTCGAACCAATGAAGCTATGAATTGAAACCAAGAGTCAGAGGCTTAACTGACTGAGCCACCACCTAGGCTCAGGGTTGTATTTGTTTTGTTAGTCTGTTCTTATTTTGTTTTTAATAGTTTATTTTCAAATTGGTTTCCATAAATACACCCAGTGCTTCTCCCCCAAAAGTGCCCCCTACCATGACCATCACCCCCTTCCTTCCCTCCCCCTCCCCCTTCAGTCCATGGTTCGTTTTCAGTCTGTTTTTATTTTTACTACCAAAAAAAAAAAGTTATTTAGGAAACTGGAACACAAACTCCTGAAACTATCCCATAATTGGCAAAATAATGGCCCCTCAATGATGTCCACATCCTAATCCCAGGGTCCTATGGCCACAAAAATGTTACCTACATGGTAAAGAGAATTTGCAGATATGATTACATTAAGATCCTGAGATGGAGAGATTCTCCAAGATAATGCCAGTGGGCCCAATATAATAAAAGGAGTCCTAATACAAGAAAGGTGGAAGAATCAGAATGAGAGACAGAATATGAAAGGGTAGAAGCAGAGAAGGAGTGATACAATTTGAAGATGGAGAAGATGCCTTGAACCAAGGAATGTGGGCAGCCCCTACAAGCTGGGAAAAGGAAGGAATCAAATTCTCCCCTGGTGCCTCCAGAAGGAACACAGCCCTCCCAACACCTTACATTTAGCCAAGTGAAACTGATTTTGGAGTTTTGAACTCCAGAACTGTCAGGCAATAAATACATTGACGTTTTAAGCCACTGAGTTTGTGATAATTTGTTACAGCAGCAATAGCAACCTAATTCTCCCTGTTCATTTTTGAGAGAGAGAGAGAGAGAGAGAGAGCATATGAGAGGGGGAGGGTCAGGGAGAGGGGGAGACACAGAATCCAAAGCAGGCTCCGGGCTTGAGCTGTCAGCATGGAGCTGGACACCAGGCTTGAACCCAATGAGATCATGACCTGAGCCCAAGTCATATATTTAACCAACTGAGCCACCCAGGCGCCCCACCATTGCTGGTTCTTACCCACAGTGTTTTGCTTTAAGAGCAAGGAGCTGGCCATTCCACTGTAGGCAACCACTACTTTTAGGTGTGTAATCAGCTCACTT
The DNA here is from genome assembly GCA_004023845.1 of Helogale parvula. NCBI lineage: Eukaryota > Metazoa > Chordata > Mammalia > Carnivora > Herpestidae > Helogale > Helogale parvula. The sequence continues at coordinate 5,310 of PJEM01004152.1, read as the reverse complement.
TTCCCCTGTATTTTATCCTAAAAACAACAGTCTTGTTGTTTTGGGCTGAAGCCACAGAGAGGGAACTAGGATGTTTTCTGGAATTCCTGGCTCTGGGCTGAGCTTAGTAGATCAGGCCAAGTTGTGGGGGGTCTCAACACTGGGCGGATGCTTGGGGAAAATCTCTCTTCTTCTCCTTATTCCGAGATACGCCACTCAACCCTGGCTAGATGAATTGAGTGTTTGTGCAGAGTTCTGGAAACAACCATTCCAGACACAGAGGTGGCCAAGAGACTTCCCAGATTCTTCCATGCCTGCCCCCATTTCATAGTTTCCATTCATTCATTCAAATAACACTAATTGATTACCTGTCAGGGCCAGACACCACGCTAGGTAGACACTGGGAATGAAACGCTGAAGACACAGCCTGTCTCTGCATCGTGGGGTGATAGGCAGTGCGTTCCCATGGAGATGTGGGGTCATAGAGCAGGATGGGCCACTCTGCTGACAACTGGATGGAATCAGTCTCTGGGATATTCTCAGAGAGGACGGGGCCCTTGAGCTAGGTCTTGAGGATCAAGAGGGTTCAAGAAACAGGCAAGGAAGAAAATGGAGCATCTAGAGGCAGTAAGTTGTGCCACTGTAGAGGCTGGACATCAAGGAGTGTCTTGGCCCAACTCAGCAATGAAAATAGTTTGGTGTGGCCACAGCAAAGGGTCTACAGGGAAATGGGAACAAGTAGATGGAGTGGGGGGTGCAGACGCTGGGGGTCTAACAATAATGTCAAGGCCAGAGTTTGTAAAACTGAAGCCCATTTCCCTGCACATTTGAATTGCAAAACTGACACCCATCAGTTGGATGGGAGGGGAGGCTGGAAGCACCTCCCATTGAGATTATTTGTTAGCTGATTTAGCTAATATAAGTGTTACATGTAGGATTGGGTATAGTTAAAGAGGAAAGATGGGGTAGCATCGTCGTTAGACTGTGGGTTTGGAGTACCCAGACATAGGCTATATGACTTGCCTGCTGCGTGACTTTGGGCTGGTAGATAACTGTCTCAGCTGAATTTCTCCCAGTGAGGTTCAAGGGTTAAAGTGAGGATTGAATTTAATAATGCATGTAAAGTGCTCAGCTCGCTACCGAGAACACATTTATGACTCAATGCTCATAAATCACAGTTGTGTCATGTCAATTGAACACGGCACCCTATTTTGCTACCAGAGAAAGATAAGAGGGAGCCATCAACAACTTCAGGCTGGCATTTTAATAAGGAACTGTGAGCAAAATGACAAAAGAGCCAGGAGCTACAAATCTCTAGATTATAAAAAGATTCGGGTTGAAAGCAGATGGGGTTAATTGAACTGTTAGAAGATCCTTAATGAGTTAGGGCAAAGTTTCCAGACTCTAGAATGGCAGACCTTTCTCTAGCTCTTCTCAGGAAACCAATAGCAGGAACTGGGAGAGAGATGGACTTAGGCCATTTTCTCAAAGAATCTTCACTGAGAAAAGGCAGGCGGGGCCAGGGCGGGGGATGGGGAGGAGGCGAGACACAGTAGCCAGCATTGTGGCATGACTGTCATGTTCAGTCACCTGTGGAACCTGGGCTCTACGTTCTTTGAGGGCAGGCCGTTGGCTCAGGTGTCTTTGTACCTGCAGTGTCTGCTTAGGTGGCGGAGAACCAATAAATGTTGAATGGGTGGGGACCCTCGGTGGCTCAGTTAGTTAAGTGACCAATTTCAGCTCAGGTCATGATCTTGAGGTTCCTGAGTTCAAGTTCCACCTGGGGCTCTGCACTGAGAGCCCAGAGCCTAGAACCTGCTTTGGATTTTGTGTGCGTCTCTCTCTTTGTCTCTTCCTCTCCAACGTCCCCCTCAAAAATAAATAAGCAATAAAACAAATGTTGAATGGGTGAAGGAGGCATTGTTGAGTTTGTCCCTTTAACTACCTCACTTACCAATCCAGGCATTATTCAAATGCTAATTCAGCACGGGGAAGTCAGTGGATGGATTTATTTTTTTAATTCAAGTTAGATAACATACAGTGTAGTCTTGGCTTCAGGAAGAGAACCCAGTGATTCATCACTTAATATTTAACACCCAGCACTCATCCTAAAATGTACCTCCTTAGCGCCCATCACCTGTTTAGCCCATACCCCACATTTCCCTCCCCTCCAGCAACCCTCAATTTGTTCTCTGTATTTAAGAGTCTCTTATGGTTTACCTCCTTCCATTTTTATCTGATTCTTCCTTCCCTTTCCCTATGTTCATCTGTTGGGTTTTTCAATTTCCACATATGAATGTAATCATGTGATATCTGCCTTTCTCTGACTGACTTATTTCTCTTAGTATAGTACACTCTAGTTCCAATGGATGGCTTTTTTTAAAATGACACCTTCTCTCCATTTGAACCCCATCTCTATCATTCAAATCCCTCCAATCACTCAGAAACTTTGCTATTGCTCATGACCTTACATCACCTGATGAGCAATCCCAGGAAGACACATGGTCACACGTTTGAAAGACTTTTAGAAACTGAATTAAGCATTGCCCCTCACCTCTGTTGCAGGTTGACGTTGAAAAGACCACCAACTACGAATAGAAGTGAGGCCTAGTTTTATTATGGCTCACATGTTTTTATTATGGCCGGGCCAAACCTGATCTCCCTGGTGTTGAGGAGCAGAGAATGGCCTCAAACAAAGGCGGCAGTGAGATTATATGGACAGAACATGTCATCATTTAGTTAACCAACTACATTCACAGCATTCCTTGGTAGCCAATTACATTGTAGTACACAGATGTTAGTTTTGGCGGGAACCTATTATTTTAAAGTTCTTTGTCCCTTTAAAATGACCAATCACATTTAGACACCTAAGATACGGCGAGAGTCAGTGACTAGGTGACTTTCACCTGTGGACTTTGCTTCAGCCAGGTCTTAGTAGAGGGATGGGGTTACTTAACAGAATCTTGAAAAGCAAGTTAAACTTCAGGTTACAATGTTCCTTATCGAGTTACATTCTTAGGGTCTTTCCAGATTGCCCAATCTTTAATTATTCACCAGAATGGGAGTTTAAACCGAACTTATATACAGTAAGTTCTCTGATATCTTATAAGTTGACCTATTACATTCCATAAGTTGACTTTATAACAATCTCTCATAGAATATGGACCAACCGTGAAGGACACGTAAAAATATATCTTTAATGAGAGAGAGGTGAGTAATATATGTCATTATTTTTGCAAGTCTTAGCTTTATACTTTGTGAAACAACAAAGCCTGTTTTTTTTTTTAATGTTTTATCTATTAGAGAGAGAGAGAAATAGAGGAAGCGGGAGAGAGGCTGAAAGAGAGAGGTGGGGGGGGGGGGCGGCGATTAAGGATCCAAAGCAGACTCTATGCTGACAGCAGTGAGCCTGATGTGAATCTCGAACTCTTGAACCATGAGATCATGACCTGAGACAAAGATGGACGTTCAGCTGACTGAGCCACCCAGGTGCCCCACAAAGCCTGTCTTTAGAAACATAGTTTTACTGGCTGCCATGGTTAAAAACAGTCACTGCTCCAACCTGAGAGAACCAAATGGAAGATCGTGTGTCTGTCTGTACATACTGTGTCCGGATGGTCACTGTTTCATCCTTTTCCCAACCACGACATCTCTCTTGAAACGGCACTAGTTCCCTTTTCCTGCAATCTAAACAGAAGACATCGGCTTTTTAGTAATTTAAAGCAATAGATTAAAAACTCACTGAAATACTACCTCCGGAAGATTTTGAAATGGGTTAAAAAATTCCCATTATTAAAAAATGTGCAGATATGAGTTTTTATAGTTAATACATCATTTTCAACAACAATACTACACAGTCGTGGCATATTTCCAAACATCTGTTTTCAAAATGATTTCTCCATAGCAAGATTTACTCTGGAGAATCAGTAACTTTCTTACTCGAAGGTAAAGTATCATCTTTACCTTTACAGATTATGTTGATTTATTGCTTCAGAAATCTCTGCCAGCTAGCAAACCACTGAGAGCCACAGGCTACAGAAAACCGTCTGAATTCCTAACACTAATCTTATGGCCAAAGCAACCCAATGCCTCCTCTCTAAGTTGTACAAATACTTTTAAGTTATTTTATGAAAGACAACCAGTAAATCTCTGTGTGGTATGTTCACAATACTTCCCCTTCCATTAAACAATACTCCAAAGAGCCTCATGTATTTATTTTTTAATTTTTTAATGTTTATTTTTGAGAGAGAGAGAGAGAGAGAGAGAGAAAGAGAGAGAGAATCTGTGAGGGAGGGGCAGAGAAAGAGGAGACACAAAATCTGAAGCAGGTTCCAGGCTCTAAGCTGTCTGCACAGAGCCTGATGTGGGCTTCGAGCCCGCCAACTGTGAGATCATGACCTGAGCCGAAGTCAGATGCTCAACTGACTGAGTCACCCAGGCGTCCCTAGTCTCACATTTTAAAGTTTTTTCTGTGTTTTTAAAAAGTTTTTATTTATTTATTTTGAGAAAGAGAGAGAGTGCGAGTGGGGGAGGGGCAGAAAGAATCCGCTGACAGTGCAGAGCCTGATGCGGGGCTCCAACTCATAACCGTGAGATCATCACCTGAGCTGAAGTCACTTAACTGACTGAGCCACCCAGGCGCTCCTCTGTGTGTGTGTGTGTGTTTTAATTGCTATTTTTTATATTGAAAATTAGCCTCATCAGTGCCATCCTCTAAAACTCCGTACCTTCAAGCAACAATTTCTTCCTAGGGCTCCCGTGTTTGAGAAGGAAGTCGTAAATGAAAATCACCTTTGGATCTGGGGACAAATCAGCTGCCTCCTCCAGAGTGACACTGGAGCTGTTGTCTCATACAGCATTGTTCTGGTTACAGCAGTCACTTCGCATTAAAAATACCTTCTCGAAATTGAAGAAGACACAAAGAAATGGAAAAACATTCCGTGCTCATGGATTGGAAGAATAAACATTGTTAAAATGTCATTATTACCCAAAACAACTTACACATTCAATGCAATCCCCATCAAAGTTGCACCAGCATTCTTCTCAAAGCTAGAACAAACTATCTCAAAATTCATATGTAACCACAAAAGACCCCGAATAGCCAAAGTAATATTGAAGAAGAAAACCAAAATGGGAGGCATCACAATCCCAGACTTCAGCCTCTACTACAAAGCTGTCATCATCAAGACAGTATGGTACTGGCACAAAAACAGACACATGGACCAATGGAATAGAATAGAGAACCCAGAACTGGACCCACAAGTATATGGCCAATTAATCTTTGACAAAGCAGGAAAGAGTGTCCAATGGAAAAAAGACAGCCTCTTCAAC